>CAJQUW010010543.1:0-164484 GCA_907163375.1 Prostheceraeus crozeri
TAGAAAATGAAGCATTCGGGTGGTGCTCGGCTTCAGACGATTTCGCCTTTGACTGACAATCAGACCAGCGGTCGAAAAAGCTCTTTCAGAGCTGACACTTGTTGCTGGTACACCTAGATAAAATTTGGCCATCTTTGCTAGTTTGGGATGACGTGACTCATTCTTATCTTGATTGACTCATCATTAAGGTAGGTTTCCGATAACTTCTTTCCCGTGATCTCGTAGCGACTTATTTTTGCCTTCGGTTCTTCTGAAAAGCACCCACCATATATCGATTCTATTTTCTCCTTCTCTGATGATGTGGTTGGCTGCTGCTCGACGGTTTGAATATCTGTGTTGGTTTCCCAATTGGTAGTGGAATCTAACTTATCACGAAGAAGTTGGTATGTTTTCTTCTTGGACGCTTCATTCAGAAAAGGAAGATGTTTCATTGTAGGATCCAATACTGCAGCAATCTCCATCGCAGATTGTTGCAGCGCATTCTCTTGCAGACGCTTGTTCATGTAATCACAGAATAGTACTTTCATATTCGCGATGAAGGGTAGATCTGTTGGTTGCGGCTTCATAACATTGGTAAGGAGATTCGTAGTAACGGCGAATACTGAAGAAAGAGTCACACACTTTTCGGCAATCATTTCCTTCGAAATCGTATTCAGAATCCTCAGTGGCTCACATATAGCGCTAGCTTGTACCCAAAATTCCGGTTGGGGTACAATGTCACGGACTGTTTTTGAAGAACTCTCCATAAGAGTGTTGGTCACAGGCTTGCTCATCATGACAAGGCGATCGAGCATCTCGAATGTGCTTCCCCACCTCGTTGAGCATTCCTGGTTTAATTTTCTGTAAGTCTTTTTCTGTAGTGTATTTACTTTTTTGATTCTCTCTCGAGATTTGTTTTCTGCGAAGGAGAGTGACTGAAGTGGCTAATAATTCTTCGGGCATCTCGAAGTATATTGGCGCCGGTTTCCTCTTTCAGTCCAGTGATAATTGCACATTACAACATATGATCAAAGCAATTTAGGGTCAGTCGGAAGTTCATATCATTGCAAGCTTTTTTGATGTTCGCTCCACTGTCTGTCACTACTGCTATGTCAGAAGCGTTTATATTCCATTCCTGCAACGCCTCTGTTAAGTGAACTACCAGATTTGCAGCTGTGTGAGATCCAGCACACAGTTTAACATCCAAGCACTTAGAGATGAGCTGCCAACTCCTTAGTGATAACACATACGGTTTGAGCCTCATAATAATGACGTAGACTGATTTTCAGTTGTCCAAATGTCTGTTGTAATAGAAGAACACGTATTATTTGGGTCAGTGATGAACAATTTAGTATTATTCCAGACATTTCTCATAGGTCACTTGAAGATATTGCTTGGATGGACTTCGCGCATATTGTAATAGGTATATGATGGATTATCATCCGCTACAAATTCCCGGAAAATGTTTGTCTTCCACAGTAATCGAGAGCTCGTACCTTTTCACTAAAAATTTCTGGAAATTTTGATGTTTATTTGAATTGTTGAGGGGAGCTTTTGTCATATTTTTCGATAGCTTTGATTGAAAAAATTAGTTATTCTCCCTTTCTCCGGTACTTCCCGAGATTGCGGTGGATTAATTTTATGATCAAATTAGGTGATTCCGTAGGTCGAAGTGATTAGACCCACAGTACTTCAACATATGAGTCGAGTTATTTTACAGACGGCAGTGATGGCGTTTCACCACGGTCGAAGTGATTCCAAATATCAGATTTTCTAGAGATCATAGTCCTCAAACGGTGTTCGTAGTTGGATAACCATAAAATATAGCCAAATGAAGTTCAAGAAGGTAGTGACTTGTGTTGCGAATAATAGGATTTTCTCAAGTCCACTTAACATGCTGTCACAATCTCATAATAGCCAATAGCAAGTGAAGCACTCAGTTACCGCGTCCATAGAGCTGCATGTTTTTCTGTCACTCATCTGTTAAATTAGAGGACATATCCAGCTCATGCCAACTCCAGTCCCATAACAGTAGCATCTGAAGAATTTGTTAATAGCGAGGATCTAATTTCATATGAAGACAGGAATTGTCAGTGGATTTCACATTTTCTCATGGCTTACAAATATTACACAAGTCCAATGACGCCACTTCGGTATCTCGGTAGGATAGTTGAATAAGGAGAAGCTTTTCTATGTAGACCTTATTACAATTCAAACCTGAAATGTGTCTTATGGTGACACGAATGATAAAAGTTTCAATATCATATCCGTGGTATCGATATATTTTCCGTACAAGGCTAATTATTCTAAAATCATATTATGGACTTTCAGCATTTTGTTATGGTGATTCGAATGGCATTTGATATTCGAATATTCCTTATTATTTCGAATATTCATTTTCGTATTCGAATATCGTTCACGAGAGGTATTCGAATTATTGAATATTCGAACCGAAACTTATGAAAGCATCGTATGTAACATTAAAATGGAATTTATTATAAACTTTAACCAATTCTAACTTTTTAAATTAATAAGTTATTTCATATCAGTGTCAGTTAATTAATCTAAATTTTCATTGAAAATGTTAGGCATTTTATAAGTAATTATGAAATCATTACGTGTGGAACCATTTAATTTCATCATGAGCAGTTCTTAGATTATCGCAATAAAGATGAAAGTGCAAGTGCAATTTTCAATGTGATTCCAGATTTCAAAAAATGTAATTGTCAGCATCCAGCAAAATAATTCAAAATTCTTTTCTTATTTTTGTACATCCCAGTTCAATTAGTATGACAGTGTTGATCTGCTGTATTGCCATAATTGCCGCATTAATTTAATTATCATACGTAATGATATGATTTGTTATGTAAAATATGATATTAACTTTGATAGCATTAATTTTCTTATATCATTATTAAATATTTAATTTCAAAATATTATGATTTGATTATATTATTGTCACATTTATGATTCATATTTAAAAAGTTAGAATTATCAAAATTTAATAAATTGCATATTAATGATATATACGAAGCTTAAGCCACACGGGAAGTTTGTTAATAGACTACTTTTGTCAGATAGAAATACTGGAATTGCTCTCTAACAGATCTTATTTGCCAAAAATAACATGCGGCTTTAAAAGAAAGGTAAAATAAAAAAAAGACAACATACAGAGAAACACATGCTTAAAAGTCAAGACTCATGTCTATACACACCCGAAAGTACGTCATGAATACTATGTCTAGTGACCACGAAAAACAAGTCGGGTAAGTGTTTTAATTACTTTTTCTGAAATACCTTTGAGTTACCATGTTGATTGTCGCCCAAATACCCAATTGTCAAGGAGACAATTCTAGAATATGTTTTCTGAGAAATTGTGTTATATCCTGCACTTACGCAAAAGAGATAACTCTGGAGTAGTATTTTGATCCACAGTGGAGATGATGTCATTGCGTGCAAGTACAAGAATGCATAGCAACAACTCTTTACTCTAAACATTCCATTTCATCCACTAAATTACCACACTAGAATCTACAGCCAGAAGAACTAATATGAAAAAATGTCAAATCCTCATTTAGTTCATCATGACTCGCGAAGAAGTAATTGCAGCACTGTCTCGCAAGTCACTTCCTCAGAGTCTATCTCTTAAGTGCGGTTTGGAGCGTGTGTGCTCTCCGTGCTGACCTTTTGATCGGTCTTAGTCACAGCCACATTCCATGTAAGGCAGCTTTCAATATTTTAAATATTGCATCAGCAAATGTGTCTCGCTGCATCGCTTTCGTGCATCTTGGACGTATCGCCATTCACCAGAAGTGCCGGGCTAATAAAATTTGTATAACATCATACAAACATTCGATTATTAAACCATCGTGACATGTTTAGACAGGGGGTGACGCTGCTTAAACTGGCGGGCTTTATCTCTGTTTCCAACACCTGTTTGAAAAACAGAGTGCTTAACCCATATGTCACCATGGATTGTTTGGTTAATCCAGAGACTTCAAGTGAACCAAAATCAAGTGTGTCTTGACACTGACATGAAGAAGAAAGACTAACTTTTTGATCCAAGAAAAGAAATTGTAGTGAGTCTGTTTTGCTGGCATGAAGCATTTAACATGCCTGCAAATTTTGTCTTTGAATGGAAGACTGTTTGAAGTCAGCTTTAGGGTTCCAGTTCTAGCAAAACCTTCACCGATTTCCAAATTTCAGCTTCTTTTTCAGTTTCCATGTCAACAAAAATTCGCTTTGCTGGCCTCAACCATGATTTGGTGATGCGCGGAAGCCAAATGGAGTCATCGAGCACATCAACGTTCCAATATGACTTCATAATCTTTGACGGTTGGACGAAGCGCATCCAACCACTGCTTCATCATACCCTGGAGTAAAGGATAGAGACGATGTATTTGAACCGATTAGTTAAATTATTTTTGCATAATTTTCAAAACTTAAGCCAAAAACGTGAAATAAAATTCTGTTTTCGGATTAAGTAGAGAGCTTTTCATTCCTCTCTTTGATCTACAGAAAATGTTCAGTCAAAGCATTCCACATGTATTGATTCTTTCAACGGCTGGCAATATTGAAGCCAATATGACAATAAATGTCAGGAGACAGTTCTTCGCTATCGTATAATAATTCTTGGCAGACATGCTTTGACACATTATGATTTGTTGTAACGTACAACTGCCAATATCAGCAATTTTTGGGAAATGTTCTTTGAGTCGAAAAACTCCACTATGTGATCTCTCATGGCATTACAATTGTTTGTCATCACAGAGATACATTTGTGGTAATCGAGAGTCTTTAATAATTTCAAAATGGCACTGATAATCTCTTCAGCATAATTAGATAAACCCAGTTTAATTTTAGTGTCTTGATATGCATTTTCGAAGTTCTGTTGATTGTAAATTTAATTTTTTTAAGTGTTTCTCCATCGCATATTGGTCGCTTAATTTAGATTTGGCATTGAAAAAATAATTGCAATTAGATAATTGCTCGTGATCCAATTACACAAATTGATTGTTGACAAAGAAATGAGACTAATTAAATTGCAATAGATAATGTTGAAACTCCAGGTATGAGATGAAGCGGTGTTTTACTCGACCAGTTCGCCCCCTAATGTGAGTAAAATTGAATCAATCTTTGAAATAATTTATTATCTCGTGAGGAAAATATAATCATGAATTTGTAGAATATATGTCATCAACATAATCTGTTAAATCTTAATTGAAGCAGGTATGTTATCTAATGTAATAGTGCAGCCATTGATGACACATCTTAGAGCAATGCTGAACAATGTACTTAATTTTTCATGATAATATTGCTGCACCGTCCAACTTCAACTTCATTCAAGACTTACTTCGACTTAGATTCTCCAAACTCCTGAGCGGCAAGGGCACCTTTGACTCCTCTTAACTGAAACGTCCTCATCTTGTTCGTAATTGAGAGCAGGGTACGAAGATCTTCAGAGGGTGTGTCACCAGGCTTGTTTTGAACGCCCTTGTTTTCAAGAAATCTAGGGATAATTGCTGACATTTCATTGAACGAAATAAATAGCATTGTAAGTTTATGTTGATTTCTATGGCATTAATACAAGAAGTAGTTTGAATTACACATTCGGTTCATTTTGATGCATTATAAGGGAACCTTAGTTGTATGAAAGGCTAATTGCATTGCAGTTACGGAATATTACTGATATAAAAAATCAATTTCTCAATGTATGAGTTAGTTTGAGCAGGGTGGCCGCATATGCACGACAGTGGTATTAGACACAAGAATATAAACGATAATGCGCGAATTTTATGTACGGTATAATACACGAAATTCAGTACGTAGTTGGAAGCAAAAATTAGACTTAGAAGATTTTAACTGTGGTAGTATATTTTTTGATTTCATGAAAGGGTGAAATATGCTTAGGCAAATTCTAAGAGACACATTAAATGTGGTCGACATTTTATGGTAGTACGTGGTTATTGTTTTCTTTTTTCAAGACGGATATGCCCTATTTCAAAGCTGCTTCCAATTATCCCAACAGAATGAAATCTGAAAAATATTCGTCCTGAAATTTGAAATGGAAGGAATGTAGGCTACAGTACTGTTTGATGCAATTCAAATTCAAATGCATCTGATCAATCGGGAAAGCAATAAGCGTGAACTCTAACTTTAGAAGGACAGCCGAACACCGAATATTTTATCGCATCAAATTGTAGGGAATAATAAAACATAATACATACAATTTATGTTGTAGGATATTAGTTGAATACTTTCCACTCACAAAATGAAACTCCTTTTACATCCCTTTACAACTTGCTAGCTGCATTTTGTAGTGTTTTCAGAAAGCTCATATGAGAATCGTTTCGGGGTATCCATTAACTCCGTATTCCGAAACGTGACTGAAATTCAGGAATAAAACCAAGGAAACTTACATGTACAAATAAATTTATGCATCTCAATATATACAGAACATATGTGTGTCCGATGACAAGAAAAAATGCGTGCCATGGAAAAACATGATCATATATGAGCCTCTGTATACAGAAGTTGGAAAAAGAAGAAAAGAGAGATAAAACTTTCACTAAAAAGATAGTGACTATATTTTGCTATACTCGCATTGTTTAACCCTGCATTCAACCTGACCATCAAGATGACTAACTGCCTATCTGAAGTTCACGCTTGGTTGAAGAGGAACCGCCTGCTGTATAGCGCCGCCAAGAGAATGGATTACGTCCAAGCGATGTCGTCACCTCGCCCCAAGGTTCCAATGATCTTTGGACACGACACTATCAGTCTGTTCGCAACCTTGGAGTGCTTCTTGATGCATACTCTCATTGCAACCACACATTTCTATGACCAATGCTGCGTGTTTTAGCGCCTGTGACAACTCCGTTACATTCGACGATTCACCCCTCAGTCAGTGTTGAAAAACTCATGATTTCTCATTCATTCCCGCCTTCATAATTGCTCCATTATCGTTTATGGTCTTCATGACAGCACCTCATCAAAATTCCAACCAGTTCTCCACGTCAGCCACAGACTCTTGTCCATCACCCCACTCTTGTGACTACGTATCCTCCATTCTCCAGTCCCTACACTGGCTACCCATACGAGACCGTATAACAATTTTCGTCCAGCAGTTCTTGCTTTACTAAATGTCTGCGGGGTGGTGCCCCTTGCTTTCTGACTTCCTTGTCCAGCTGTGTCCTCCAACCTTTCCCGCCGCCATCACGATCTGCCTACAACGACCAACTTCTCATTTAGACTTCCTGACTAGTGTAGCATGATATAGTCTTGCATGATATGTTTTGTATGAATACTGTACATCTGTAGCTGTCACTCGTACGCGATGGTGTAGCTCAAGTCTCTCTTTTCAGAGGCCTTGAGCATTGTGTAGTGTGACCCGAACAATACTAATCCTTACAAAGCGCCACAAAGACTTTTGAAGTTATTTATGCTCAAGACCAACAGCCAAACGAATCTGAAGATGCCTTTCGTCGAATTGCCCTGTCTCATCCTGCCCTTACGAAACTCCAGATGTTGAGTCACCTGAACTATAGTCACACTCCTGAAACTTCACGCCACCGAACACCAGCCTACTCCAACACCACCTGTCGCCTCCGCAAGACAGAAAAAGTGAAACGGCCTACGGTTTTCAATTGGTGGATCCTCCGAGGAGTGGGCGTACTTCTCTCACCAGATGGAACGACATACAAGACGGCTACTCGACTACACGGTTCTGACGTCGTCATTCAAGCTTTTAGAATGCTGTGACGAGACATTGAGAAAAGATTTGACTCATGCAAACGGGGGTGACTCTTCTCACCAGCCTATCCGAAGACGATGTACTTCTCGGCATCCGCAACCTAGCCGTTCGAGACGAAAACGTAATGGTTCGCACGCGTCACTCTGCACAATCTCAGACAAGACAGAGAAGAGCCGATTCGCAATTTTGCAGCTCGACATGCGTGGTCAAGCCAGCATCTGCCGCTACTCAATTGACTGTCCTCGAATTGCGACACGACACAGTTGACTACAAGCGATCAAGTTCTCAGAGATGCCTAACACGAGGCATCATGGACTCGGACATACAAACTGGATCTCCTCGGTGAACTAGAACCAGGGAAATGACCTTGGAACAGACAATCAAGTACATAGAAGCCAAAGAAAGTGGTAAAAGATTTCTGCTCAAAGTCTCCATCAGAATTTCAGCTCTACCGCTGCCTCAGCAGCTATCGCAAAGCCAGAGAAATCCTGGTAAAAGAGACAACCACCACCAACCTTGTTAAATACTGCGGCAAAATCCCGACCATGGCACACGTCGACAGGATCGTGAAAACGGGACGTGCCCAGCATATTCTCACATATGCGGTAAATGAAGCATACGGGGACACTATGATGCCGTATGCCGCCGGTGGCAGTAAGCAAAGACAAAGCGCGAAACAAGGAAAGTGCCACCTTTGACTCCTTATGCACCGTAAGTAGTTATCCTGATGGTGAATAAATAAAACATGTGATAATCTCAGTGAAAAAGTAGTCTGCGAGATCAAATCGACCAATCTGATGAGTTTCTCAAGAGTTTCCCAAGAGTTTCCAACCCCGAAACTGCACTGAAATGCAGTTTCTGGTGTCTAGATCGACAACTCTACACGATCGGATAATAATAATGTGCATCGGAGTGACTTAGACATGTGATAATACTACTATCTCAGTGAAAAAGTAGTCTGCGAGATCAAATCGACCAATCTGATGAGTTTCTCAAGAGTTTCCCAAGAGTTTCCAACCACGAAACTGCACTGAAATGCAGTTTCTGGTGTCTAGATCGACAACTCCACACGATCGGAGAATAATAATGTGCATCGGAGTGACTTAGACATGTGATAATACTACTATCTCAGTGAAAAAGTAGTCTTCGAGATCAAATCGACCAATTGATGAGTTTCTCAAGGAGTTTCCCAGAGTTTCCAACACGAAACTGCACTGAAACCGGCAGTTTCTGGTGTCTAGATCGACAACTCCGACACGATCGGAGAGATAATAATGTGCATCGGACGTGACTTAGACATGTGATTATACTACTATCTCAGTGAATAAAAGTAGTCTGCGAGATCAAATCGACCAATCTGATGAGTTTATCAAGAGTTTCCCAAGAGTTTCAACCACAAAAACTGCACTGAAACGCAGTAGTTTTGGTGTCTAGATCGACAACTCTACACGATCGGAGAATAATAATGTGCATCGGAGTGACTTAGACATGTGTATAATAATTATACTATCTCAGTGAAAAAAGTAGTCTTCGAGATTCAAATCGACCAATCTGATGAGTTTCTCAAGAGTTTCCAAGAGTTTCCAACCACGGAAAACTGCACTGAAATGCTGTTTCTGGTGTCTAGATCGACAACTCCACACGATCGGAGAATAATAATGTGCATCGGAGTGACTTAGACATGTGATTAATACTACTATCTCAGTTAAAAAGTAGTCTGCGAGATCAAATCGGACCAATCTGATGAGTTTCTCATAGAGTTTTCCCAAGGAGTTTCCAACCACAAAACTGCACTGAAACGCAGGTTTTCTGGTGTTATAATCGACAAACTCTACACGATCGGAGAATAATAATGTGCATCGGAATACGTGACTTAGACATGTGATAATACTACTATCCTCAGTGGAAAAAGCTAGGTCTGCGAGATCAAATCGACCAATCTGATCGAGTTTCTCAAAGAGTTTCCCAAGAGTTTTCAACCACAAAACTGCACTGAAAATACCTCGGAAGAGCTAGTTTTTGGTGTCGTAGATCGACAAATCCACACGATCGGAGAATAATAATGTGCTCGGAGTGACTTACGGACATGTGATTAATACTACTGATCTCATGTGAAAAAGTAGTCTGCGAGATCAATCGACCAATCTGATGGGTTTCTCAAGAGTTTCCAAGCGTTATCCACCCGAAACTGCTCCTGAAATGCCAGTTTCTCGGTTCTAGTCGACCAATTACATGATCAGAGTATATTAATGTGCATCAGAGAGACTTGAGACATGTGGTAATACTACTATCTCAGTGAAAAAGTGTCTGCGAGATGAAATAGACCAATTTGATGAGTTTCTCAAGAGTTTCAAGAGTTTCCAACCATCGAACTGCAATGAAATTGCATGTTTTCTGGTGTATAGATTCGACAACTCCACCACGATTCGGAGATAATTAATGTGCATCGGAGTGACTTAGACATGTGGAATAATATACTATCTCAAGTGCAAAAAAGTAGTCTGCGAGATCAAATCGAACAATCTGATTGAGTTCTCTCAAGAGTTCCCAGAGTTTCCAACCACAAAAATGCATGATCGCAAGTTTCCTGGTGTCTTATCGACAACTCCACACGATCGTGAGAATAATAAATGTGCATCGGAGTGACTTGTTAGACATTTGATATACTACTATCTCAGTGAAAAAGTAGTCTGCGAGATCTAAATCGACCAAATCTGATGGTTTCTCAGAGGTTCCCAGAGTTCTATCCAACACAAAACTGCAATGAAACGCAGTGTCTGGTGTCTAGATCGGGCAAACTCCAAAACGTTCGGAGAATAATAATGTGATTCAGGAGTGTCATTTTAAAAGCTACATGTGCATCATACTTCTATCTCAGTGAAAAAGTAGTATGGAGATCAAATCGACCAATCTGAGGTGTTTCTCAAGAGTTTCCAAGAGGTTTCCAACCACGGAAACTGCACTGAAATGCAGTTTCTGCGTGTCTAGATCGAAACTCATACATGATCAGAGGAATATTTAATGTGCATCTGAGTGAAGTAGACATGTGATTACTACTACTATCTCAGTGTAAAAAGTACGTCTGCGAGATTAAAATCGACCCATATGATGAGTTTCTCAAGTAGTTTACAAAGTGTTTCAACACAAATCCTGCACTCGAACTCAGTTTAAGGTGTCTTAGATCGAAACTCACACGTCGGAGGATAATAATGTGCATCGGAGGGACTGTTGACTGTGATATAGATACTATCTCCAGTGAAATATGTAGTCTGCGAGATCAAATCGACCAATCTGATGAGTTTCTCAAGAGAGTTCCAGAGTTCCAAACCGAAACTGCACTGAAATGCAAGTTGTTTTGGTGTCTAGTTCGACAACCTTACTTGATCAGAGAATATTAATGTGAATCAGATTGTGATCTTAGACATGTGATAATACTACTTTCTCAGGTGAAAAAGTAGTCCTGCGTGATGAAACGACCAATCTGATGAGTTTCTCAAGAGTTGCCAGGTTTACAAACCACGAAACTGCACATGAAATGCGTTTATGGTGTCTAGATGACTACTCCACACGATCGGAGAAATAATTACTGTGAATCTGAAGTGACTTAGACATGTGATCATTACTAATATCTCAGTGAAAAAGTAGTATGCGAGATCATAATTAGACCAATATGATGAGTTTCTCAGAGTTTCCAACACGAAATGCACTGACTGCAGTTTCTGGTGTCTAGATCGACAACTATACACGATCTGGAACTAATAAGGTGCATCGGTAGTGACTTTTGAAATGTGATACTAATACTATTTGAGTGGGTGTCGTGTACGAGGATCAAACAAACCATTTGTTCACGGATTCTAGTTTCAAAACTACGATATGCACTGAAATGTATATACATCATCGGGCAGAGATAATTCTTGTGTTTTGCGGAACAAGGAATCAACTATTTATGTAATTTTTTCGTATTTTTCTGTAGGATTTGAAATATATTTATCGACGCTTGTGTGTGAATCAATAAAGAGTTATTATATGATGAGTAATCGGTGCAAAAATATGGATGTAATCATTGAATTTTCAGATAAATCTGATTGATCGGTGATTCCAGTGTTGTCGTTATTAATAAAAGCCTCCATCTTCAGATTGGAAATAGAATATATCTAAAGATCGTCGCTTAGTGATTGGTCAATTTTAAATTTACCGGTTATTTTTGTCGCGTTTAAACTTTTTCTAATGCTGCATTATACGCCTTGAAACTTTGCCATATGCTAGAACGGTAGACAAAGAGTCTTCTTTGAAAAGGAAGTCAATGAACATGAAGTATTTCCGGTGATCAGTCGGTTTCTGCTAACAGTTTCTGTGCGGTTTCTCTTAACGGTTTCGAAAGTTCCTTATGCATGTGATATGGGCACAAATGTTGTCAAAGAAATGTGGATTCTGACCCTCTATCGAGACTGAAGGATGATGGTGATTTGGCATTTACTTGGTCTGACTTTTACGCTCTACCCCTTTCATAGATGATAGATGTGTTGGGTTTGAGAAAAAAGATTTACGTAGATGAGACATCTGACTCCTGACTATGTGATTTGGCTCTTTGCGCACGCGATGTGAACTTGTGAGCATGGTGGAAGTTTTAGGTTTTAGCAGGTGGTTTAGTGTGTTGATTTGGTAAAATATGCCATTGAAACACTCCTTTTGCAATTGTAATATCATGAATTGAATGACGGAAATGACGGAGAGATATGATGCACTGTGGAAAGTTTGCTACGTGTTTTAGCAAGAAAAACCTTCTTTTTCGTAATTTAGACACTCAGCGGTGTGTTCGAGTTGATACGTTTATAAAAAAAGAAAAAATTATCTCAAATTGTTGTTCAAAATTGTTTCGATTAATTTGATGAAAATTGTTGTAATTGTAGTTGGTTGTTCTTTTTCCTTGTTTTTTTTCCTGCTATTTTTTTTCTGTAATAGGATTTTAGGTATTTTTGCACCAGAAATTGGCATTGTTTCTCAGACCTGTTTCAAAGATTTTCTCGACGTGTTTCCATCATGTCCAGCTGATAGGCATATAAAAGCAGCTAGTATTTAGAAATTAACATATATAAATTTGAAATAATTGTGCCTAGGTAACTCAGTTGACACAAAATACATCAATCTGTAGTTTGACAGTGTTATGTTCAACATTTCTCCAAAAGAGCGGCTGAATTCTCCTGGTGAATGAACAAATCTCGCTGTTCCAAGATTCAAGTTTGCTTTATATCTTGATGCAAGATACAAAATCAACATGAAGATCACTTGAATGAATTTAACCAAATTTTGGCAAGTAGTTGCTTTTCACGTACAGCATTTCAGATTGAAACAAACATACTTACGAGTTGGTGTGAGCACCTATGGTATCCAGCATTGTCTTGTTTTGCTGGGAAACTTTATGGTGAAAATCTAGCACAAGGAGATGTGGGTGCTAAATAGAACCATCTACTCTGGGAGTAAAGTATGCTCTTAGGGGCTTAAATGTCCTAGACCCATAGACGCAAAATTTTCGAGGCATGAATCAAAAGGAATGTAAGAGTTGAAGTAAATGAAGCCAATTTCATGACTCTTAAAAAACATGCTAAAATGACTTCTTTATGTAGAGACTAGATCCAGAGGTGTCGCACTGGCACCACCTTCTTCACAACTATTTGGACCTATTATCATTTGATTCTTATTACCCACTAATGAAGACTTAACAGTGGAATCTATGAATGTTCTTCAGAGTGTGTTTCACTCAATTGTGAAAACAAGAAAGCACATGGTAGCACTCAATTGACAGGCAATCATAGATGTACTGGGCTTTGTGCTGTGATACAATTGCCTAAATTTTTAGTTAGAGGCCGTTGGACTTATCACCTCACGAACGACTCAAAATTGTTTTTTTGCAGATAACATTGCTTTTAATTCTATTTGTTTATTAAGACAGAAATATTTAAAAAATAATGTTTGAATAATTAGAATAAAAAGCGGTATTTTCCAACCTATGAAAATAGTTATTGTGGTATTTTCGCTTGTTAATAGATTGGGCTATTTGACTTTATTTCCGGTTATTTTTTTCGACCTCGTTTAATCGTTTTTCTAATATCTGCATCTATGCTTGAAGTTTTTGCCAATGTAGAACAGTAGAGACAAGAGTTTGTTTCATAAAAGTAAAGCTCAATGAGTAATGATCAAAGTATTTCCTGGTTATCAATCGGTTCTCTAACAGTTTCGTGGTCGGTTTTCTCGCTAACGGTTTTCGCGAAAAGTTCGATCACGTTGAATCTTCGTCACGCTTTTGCTTAATCGCCAAATTTGCAAAATTATCTTCTCCTAAATTGGAAATCAGTCCGGAAAAGTCTTAAAAGAACAAGAGCAATGGTAATACAATATTTATTAATTTGGCTGATTCGCGCTTGCTGTCTTTTCTCATTACCTCTTGCACACCAGTATTGATTCAGGGCATGCACCGCGGCAACGATTTGTGGTAAACCTTGAAGTTTGACGCCCCTCAATTTTGCAGAATTTTTTAAATATGGTAAAAAGTACACACATTCCAAGTTCAACATTCATTGTAGTATAGAATTTTTTAGAAAATCAGTCAAGAAAACAATTTTTTTTTGATTTGTTAGAAAACTCGCTCTCGCTCGTTGGAGCCAGTTGGTAAGGCCCGCGAGTGCCGTCGGTCGTTCAAATGGAGGATATGACGAATGGGGGGCGTATTCTTCAATTGAATTCCTTGGGATACGCACACCTACAGACACTGTGAATCACAGTGAAGCATTTTGTGTTGCCCAAACTACGTTAGTTCACACGAAACCACATCGAAAATATGTGGTTTATAGCGTGCTAGAGATCAGAAGGTTCTCGTCGCATGCAACGGAAACCAGTCCCAACCCTATTGTAATTCTTATTTGGCAGAGGAATGGCTGTGCCTGTTGGTTTCTCAGCGTCATCCTACGTGAGATTCAAGGAATTTGGAACTCAATTCGAGAAGAGAATGACAATCTCTTATGAAGTATGTACTATTTTTTATACATATAATTGTAACTTGGAGTTGTTATTGATTAACCATAGTTAAAATATGATCTGCAAAATGGGGGGCGTTCAAACCTGTTACCTAGGGCGTGGATTTTCTATGTTTGGGTTATTGCGCAGCCGAGTTTCACCATTTTTGTAAACCGTTAAGTTTGGACGCCCCTCCATTTTGCAGAATTTTAAATATGGTAAAATAACTACATTCCAATTTACAATTAAATTAGAAATTTTTAAAAATCAGTCAAGAACAACAATTTTTTTTATTTGTTGAAACCGCTCGACGTTGGAGCCATTGGTAAGATGCGACATGTGCCGACGGTAGCTTCATATGGAGTGACGAATGGGGGGTATTCCTCAACTGAATTCCTTGGGATACACCCTCACACTGTGAAATCACAGTAACATTTTGTTTTGCCCAACTACGTTTAGTTCACACGAACCACATCGAAAATGATGTGGATGCGTGCTAAGCAGCAAATTTCCGTCTCATGCACGGAACCAGTCCCAACCTTTAACAATTCTTATTTGGAGAATGGCTGTGGATTCAGCGTCATCCTAATCCACGTTTGAGATTCCAAGGGAAATGTGAACTCAAGTCGAGAAGAATACATCTCTTATGAAATAATTTACATTTTATATATAAATTGTACACGTTGGAGTGTGTTATTTTACCATATTTAAAAATTCTGCAAAATGGGGGGCGTCAAACTTAAGGTTCACCCGATTTTTCAGTAAGGGGGCTGAAGTTGTGGGTGTTCTTATGCAAATTCTTGGGAGTTTTGCGGAGGCACACTACTCATATTCTAGCAGAAACTGTGTCTATCTTGTATGAAACTCTGATATTTTTTCTTAATCAATGCTTCATACTTTCACGCTGAATCCAATTATTGATTTATGGAATCCGCTATTGTGGCTTACCTTGATCCTAAGTTGGTTTCACTGTTTGAGCTTGATGAAACTTAGAACCCCTGTTCTAAAGTAAAGCATCATGACAAAATTTTTATCGATCCACTTTGCATCATAACAGATCTATATTATAACTATTCGAATTGGCCTTCAACTTTGTCAGGTTTATTTCAATTGATTGGAAGCATGGATTTATTTTCTTCTGTTCTGACAAATTTTTTGAGACGTTTGTTGAGACATGTATCAGCATGTTACTGTACTAGTGAGTATGACGCTCAGTGGTTGGAATACTTTGACGTCAATTCATTCGAAGTGTGTTTTGCGAGTTAGGTGATTTATACGACGCTTTTAACCTATATTACCGATAAAAAGATCATCATTAGAAGCTTCTGATTAACTGAACCAAAGTGATTGGTGAAACTAAAGGAAGTTGATGAAAAAAGTCAATTAAATGGGCCAATGATTAAACACTAAAAATTGATGTTCTTTAGATGTGTAATCTGTAATAGTTATCACAATCATTGATCGTACCAGATATCTCTAGAACAAAGTTTGTGCTATTAAGGTGATACATGTAACTGCCTGCAATGAACTAGTAATGGTGTCATTCACTATGTTTGCGTTTGCAGCAGATTGAAATGTCTTTCACTAGCAATTCAGTGAGCTCACGTGGGAAAGTGAAATTAACTGGAATACATTCCGTACAAACTATACAGATCAGCTCAAATCTAAGAAAATCATCTGACAATGCCCCTTGTCAAGGAATGTGTAGATCAACCACATGCACTCAAGTTGAATTGAGTGAAATGGACCACACACAAGTAACATGCACAAAGACCTACCCATATTTTTATACATCTTGCAGTTTTTTTGCAATTAAAATTACAATACTTATTGCAACCGGATTTTTTTGAATAATTTCCGCTAATTGCTGGAGGGCTTAACTATAAGACTGCTGAGCCAATAACGTGATATTGTGAATATTGAAGTCTCCTACTGCACTTCAAGAACATTCTATATAGAAGATGTTAAATGTAGCCTACATCTTACTGAATTTAGGCCTAGATTGCTTGAGTGGGACTGAAGTTATTGAATTCTAAGTGGTGCTATAGGCCTATATAAAACTGAAATTTGTAAAATTGACTGAAGGGCTAAGGAATTGCCCTTTACCATCATCACCACTACACCATTAGCGGCGCATTAATTTTAAAGGCTGATAGCATGGATCGTTTATCTCGATCAAATGCGCATAAAATTCATGTTAATTAATAAAATATGGTCATTTTTTGTAATAAGTCTGCAATTTGAAATTTCAGAAGTTGGCAAATCATTAGCTCTCAAAAATTACCGATAAATTTGCATCACTATCTCGGCACCTCTTTCGTTCGTGCTGACCAATGATTATCCTCTACTCCATTCAACAAAATACTGCTGAAGCCTTTCTTGTCCTTGTACGTTGAACTTCGTGTTGAATTGTATTTCCATCAACTAGTGATTTACAATATGATAGACTCTGTGGAACGGATGATTCACCCTACCTTCACAATTTAGCTACAAGTTTAATTCCTAGCAACAAAATTCGCAGCAACAAATTCCTGGCGATTTCCTTAGAGTATCGACTACAAAAGCAATTTTAAGGGTGGTGAATTTACTCGCAACTTCTCGCTGAAATCCATCCCCAGAGATATAGCTTCAAAAGAGAACATTCCTTGAGATTACTTCAAGGACTGCTGAAGTCCTTATGTCTGGCTGATCGCGTCTTATTTTGACATTTAACATGTTGATTTTCAATTACTTCTCCTGAGTGTCGCTTCGAGGTACAAGTCGGATTTCTGTAGCCGATCCGTCTGGCGAAGTTATCGTGGAAATGTTCTTAGGATTCATTGTCAGGTTGTCGAATTTGAGAAATCACCATTTGATGCAGATTCTAAAAATTTCAAGAATCGTGACAATTTCAGACATTCTGAAGATGTTCATGGCATAGATAGGTGCAAGCAATGAAAGGATGTTTTTCCATTTCAACAAAAGCATTTAGATTCTCCATTTACTCTCGCAACCTTAGTGAAAAATTCCTGCTCATGGAGTCTCCAGGAAACTTAGAAGATTATCCCTTTGTCTGCGGTGCTTATTTCATATACCCACCGAATTTCGCTGAGCCCGAGTTAACTCGTATTGATACGACAGGACAATATCACTGGTCCGTTGCAAGCGGCATTACAATCAGAAGCTGAAACCTACTGAACTCGTATAGGGACAGCAAGGCAATATCACTGTGCTTTGCAGGCGGTAATACAATGAGAAACTGAGTCCGAGTTAACTCGTCGCCCTGATTTATGAGCAGCAAATGAACCAATTTAGGTAATTCTTTTTGTGTCTGAAGGACTTTCGGTCAAAATTGAAATAGTTTGTAGAGGAAAAAGGAACAGATTAGCATTTATAAGGCATTCGGCTGGTCTCTCCAGAGAAACACCCAGCAATATACAGATCAAAATGTGAAGCGATAAATTCAAAATTAAAAAGTTATAATGGCAAAATCAACTCAAATGTGAATTCCTTTTTATTTCAAGGTGGGAAATTGAAGAAATGATGTTGTTTTTTGATACTCCAATATATTTCAACGACTAAGCGTCGTTATCATCAGGGCACAAATTATAAAAAGAAACTATTCAACAACATGAGCTCAAAATTTAAAAAGGTAAAGATGCAAAAACAGATATTTGTTGCAGTGGGCTGTGTCTTTGGGAAATCATAGTTCGGCAATAGCATGTGAGTGTTTCTAAAACTAAAAGCTAGAAATATATAGGATCGGATTGAAACATTGATCTGACTAAATATTTAATTACAGAATTATAAACATGATCATGAGACTTATAGAAAGTATAAAACATTTATAAAGTCTCCAGTTCACGACATAATCAAAAGAGTATAAAAGGTGAAGTAAATGAAGGGTTCTAGTCAATCAAGAAGCAACTATGTTCCTCACATTCTTGCTTATTATTGATAGCAGGATTATGGCGCTGAATCATTGTTGCCTCTTTAAGTCGCAGGCTAGCTTCGTCTGTTGCACTGGCAATTATTGTGATGTTGAAGTCTCGCTTACATGTGATTTTGAGTTTGAACATAGTTGAGTTTTTATTTTCAAGATGTTCTTTAATTCTAATATGCGAATTTCTCGCAGTGCTGCCGACGTAGATATGCTGACACGATTTACACTTTAATTGGTTTGCGATGTTCTTTAGGAAGCACTTTTCTTTGTCCGTGAGCGTACATCTATTGAGAGTGCATTTTGGTATTTTCTTTTTCGTAGTCAGGAAGTTTCGCATTTAGAATGATTTGTAGGCTAATCGTACATTTATTCATTCTTTGGCAAATATTCCTCTGATTCTGTTTGAAACTTCAACATCACAATAATTGCCAGTGCAACAGACGAAGCTAGCCTGCGACTTAAAGAGGCAACAATGATTCAGCGCCATAATCCTGCTATCAATAATAAGCAAGAATGTGAGGAACATAGTTGCTTCTTGATTGACTAGAACCCTTCATTTACTTCACCTTTTATACTCTTTTGATTATGTCGTGAACTGGAGACTTTATAAATGTTTTATACTTTCTATAAGTCTCATGATCATGTTTATAATTCTGTAATTAATTACTTAGTCAGATCAATGTTTTTTGCAGTCGGTGCCATGTAGCCCGGCTCTATCTGTTTCATAACCGTGATCGGCGATGAATCCGATCCTATATATTTCTAGCTTTTAGTTTTAGAAACACTCACATGCTATTGCCGAACTATGATTTCCCAAAGACACAGCCCACTGCTACAAATATCTGTTTTTGCATCTTTACCTTTTTAAATTTTGAGCTCACGTTGTTGAATAGTTTCTTTTTATAATTTGTGCCCTGATGATAACGACGCTTAGTCGTTGAAATACAGGCTGTCCCAGATGTCTCTACGAATTTCATTTTTATTTTACAAGAAAACTAATAATGATACAGACATGAATCAAGTTTTATTTTGAAAAGCAGACATAGGAGATTTGTTTGATATATGCCCGGCTGCTTAAATGGTTTATGTTTTTAATTTTTATTTCTCCCAAAGTTATCATTGTTCTTTAATAATAATTGTTTTTCTAATAATAATTTTTTAATATAATTATTTTTTCCTTTCAAATTATATCCTGTATGAAAAAACAAACATAATACCAACATGAATAAAACTATATTTCAACACTTACGAGTAGTTTCAAGTAAGTTGATGACCTTTGTTCAATTTCAGTTGGTAAAGACTGTCGGGAAAAGAATCGATAACTCTTGCCAACATCTCTTGATCAATTGTCGAACACACATCAGTAATCCTTGCTTTTAATTCAACCAAACTTGTCATCTTTTTCTTGTATACCTGATTCTTGACATAACTCCAAAACAACAATCCAAGGGGGTGATGTCAGGAGAGCGTGCTGGCCAGTGGAAATCAAAGTGACGACTTATGACTTGATCTTTGAAATTCTTTTGCAAAAACAATTTCACCTTTTTTCCAATATGCGGCGGCGCACCATCTTGTTGGAATACTGTCCGAGACATAATTCTTTTTGATTTCAAGAAGGGAATGCAGTGAGACTCCCAGCATTTCAAGATACGAAGCAGAAGTGACACTTCCATCGAAGAAATAAGGCGGTATAACATATCGTCTGTTGAGACCTACCCAAACCGTCAACCTTGAACAGTGTAGAGGTTTGGGTATGCGAATTTGAGGGTTGCTATCATCCCAAACAGCACCAGTCAACGAAGAAGTTTCTCCGGAAAGATGAAAATGAGCTTCTTCTGTAAACAGAATGTCACTAAAGTCACTTCCGAACTTTTCGATCATTAAGTCGACAAATTTCAAGCGCTTCTGAAAATCAGCTGGAAACAGTTCTTGAACAAATTGAGGACGGTAAGGTCTCAAATGCAAATCGTTTCTCATTATTCTGTGCACAGAGCTTTTGAAAATCTCGGATGCTTCAGCAACCTCGCGCACAGCAGATTCCAAAATTGTTCTTTGATTTAAGTTCTTCCACTGCTCCAGAAACAGTCAAAGTACGATCACCACTTAATGAATGTCGCCCTGATTTGGGGAGGTCTAGAATTGTCGAAGAAGTTTCAAATTTCTTGACGAGATTTCGAATTCCACCTTCAGTACAGGGAGGATGCCGTTCACCAGTTTCCTTCTTATACGCACGTAAGGTAGCAGTTGGAGAGCAACCAGATGCGTAATACAGTCGAATAATGCGAGCGCGTACAGAGTTATCCATCTCGTCAGAGCATAGTAAGAACCAGAGTGAATCCAGTAGAAGAACGGTCATTTGAAAATTTTGTCGAGATTTTTCAAAATGAAGATATCGTACAATGACTCGACAGCTGAATAATAAGCTAATAAGTAGAAAACAACTTTCAAATGTTGTGTGATAGAAATTACCATAGATATTTCAGGCGTTGATCAATGAAGAACATCACTCGCATCACTCGATTGGATAACAATACAATCATTATTATTACAGAATCTATCGAAAAACAGTGATAACTTTGCCGCAATGAAAAAAAGAAAAATAAACCATTTAAGCAGCCGGGTATATATCAAACAAATCTCTCATGGCTGCTTTTCAAAATAAAACTTGATTCATGTCTGTATCATTAGTAGTTTTCTTGTAAAATAAAAATGAAATTCGTAGAGACATCTGGGACAGCCTGTATATTGGAGTATCAAAAAACAACATCATTTCTTCAATTTCCCACCTTGAAATGTGAATTTTAATGAAGGCCCTTTTGCCACTGAATTCCTTTTGTTTACATAACGGTGAATTGAACTTCTTAATGTACATTGTCTCTTTGATTCGCAACAGGCGGTCTTTCCTTCCAAATGCGATGACAGAGAAGCGCTCTCTTGCATTCTGACTTCACTAGAAGTACATTTCAAAAGATGCGAAGTGACTGCAGTGCGTTGACAACCAGTGCACCATTTTAAAAGCCGTAGCGGTACATGCACTTTAATGCGATCTGCCAGACATCTCCTTGTCAATCCCATGTAGACAACACTCCATCAATCGAACAATTGCAGGAATATTTGTCGATTACTGATGACAAGGTGACTGACAGCCGATCTTTCACACAAGACACTCCAATGCTCCTTGCGCTGAAAATGACAATAGGTCTAGCAGAGAAAAAGTTGTCTTCAACAAGTCTGCGAATAGAACGTCTGACATTCGACGCTTGTTGATCGCCGAATGTATACATGTTTCTTCTCAACGATGGGAAACTTATCTTTTACAGTTCCTGTACGCTTCATGATATTGTCGATAAAATATACAGGATATGAATTTCTTAATGAAGGTCGACAGACAAGTGCAAGTTCATCATTAACAAACTCTTCAGAGCAAATGCGCCTAGCATGCAAACATAGAGATCGAACATTACCTTCTGTATACTTCACGATTACAAAGCTGTGAAAGCCATTAGAAACACCTGTGAGTGTTTTCTTGCGAAACAGAAATGTAAGAAAAACATTATCATGACAATGAACATTCAAATCCAGAAAAGACAGACACTTTCCAAATGAGAAATGAGAATTTCCAAAGCGAAAATGAGATTAGTTAATGGAAGGAGTTAATTACTTGCAGGAAGTACTTATCGGTGTCTGAACTGTCGCACGAGACAAAGGTATCGTCCATGTAACATCTGTAGAATCTACAGTTGCTAGCGATTTGATGCTGTAGGATAAGTTCCATGCGTCCCATGAATACATAGGCGAACAAGCTACAAAGAGCACTCCCCATAGCAAAACCATGCACTTAGCGGTAAAAGTTACCATCAAAAGTAAACTGAACGTCACTGGTGCACAATATCAATAATGTGCGAAGAAGCTCCGGAGGTATCACATACTCGATGCTGCATATAGACGAAGTCTTCGATGAGGTCTACTGTCTCAAGGACGGGACTGTTCGTGAATAGCGAAGCGACATCAAACGAGACCATGTAAGGAGATGTAATCTGTTCTCTTATCAAGTTTACAAACTGGTAAGAGTCCTTGACACAATTCCTAGTGAACGCCGACTACACAGGCTTCAATAACTTAGCCAACAATTTTGATAACTTTCCATAGGAAGAGCCACACATTGATAAAATCGGGCGTAAAGGGGTGACAATCTTGTGTGTTTTTGGAAGACCATATAGTCACGCGACACTCGATCCTCTTGCTACAAGCGCTTCTATTTTTTTTTTGTTTTTTTTTATTTTTTTTTCTGTTGTCTTTGTCTATTTTTAAACTTAGTTTCTTTTTTTTTATTTTTTTTTTTTTGTATTTTTTTTTTTTTCAACTAAACAGAATTTTTTTTTCCTTTTTTTTTTTTTTTTCTTTCATTAAATCTTTTAAAGATCCTTTGTGGTTTGTTGCATTTATTATTTTTTCTTCTTTTTTTTTTTTTTTTTAAGTAATTAACTATCTGTTTGATGTTTCTATTTTAATTTGTTTCTTTTTTTTTTTTTTTCTATTGTTTTTACTCTTCTTATACTTTCTATTTTTATTTATTATGTTTTTTCTGTTTTTTAAGTGTCTTTAAGTTTTGTTTTTTATTTTTATTATATTTTTATGTTTTTTTTTTGTCTTATTTTTAACATATTTATCTTGATTTTTTCTTTTTTTTTATTTTTTTTTTTATTTTTTTCTTTTTTTTGATACTTTTTTTTTATTTGTTATTTTTTCATTTTAATTTTTCTCTATTTTTTTTATTTATGTTTCTTTTTTTTTAAATTTTTTTTTTTTTTTTATTAATTTCTTGTTTGTTCTGTTTTTTTTTTTGTTTTTCTTTTTCTTTTGTATTTTTTTTATTTTTTTTTCTTCTGTCTTTTTTTTTGTTTTTCTTTTTTTTTTTTTTTTTCTTTTTTTTTTTTGTTCTTATTTTTTTTTTAATATCTAGTTTTATTTTTTCCATTTTTAATTTTTTTGTTTTTGTTATTAGGATATTTTATTTTGTTGTCTTTCATTTTCATTTTTTTGTTTTTTCTATAATTTTTAATGTTTTATTTTTTTTCTTTTTTTTTCTGACGTATTTCTTTTTTCTTATTTTTCAATTTTTTTTTTAATTCCTTGTTTATATTTTTATGCTATTTTATATTTTTTTCTCGCTTTTTTTTTTATTAATCTTAATTTCTTTTTTTTTTAAGGTTTGTTTTAAGCTAACATTTTTTTTTTCTTTATTTTTACTTTTTAATTTCTATATTTTTTTTTTCTTAATTAAATCTTTTTGTTTTATTTTTTTTTTTTTGTGTATTTTTTTTCTTTTTTTTGTTTTTCACCTTCTTTTTTTGTATCTTTATTTTAACTTTCTTTATTTTTATTTTTCGTATTCGTTTTGTACTCATTTATTTTCTTATATTTTTTTTTTTTTTTTCGAGCATTTCATGTTAGTTTTTTTTTGCAGTTTGCCCTTTTGTTTTTTTATAGTTTCCGCTTCTTTTTTTTCCTTTTTTTTTTTCCATTTTAATGTTTTTAAAAAAATTTTTTCTTTGTTTTTTTTTTTTTTTTTTCTAACTTTTGTTTTTTTTTATTTTTTTAAATGGTTATTTTTTTTTTTTTGTTTGTTTTTTTTTTTCCCTTTTGTGTTTTTCTGATTTTTTTTTCTTATTTTTTTTTTTTTTTTTTTTGTTTTTTTTATTTTTTTTTTTTTTTTTTTTTTTTGTTTTTTTATTCATGTTTTTTTTTTTCTGATTTTTATTTTTTGTTTTTTTAAATCAATTTTTTTTATTTTTTTTTTTTTTTTTATATTCTTTTGTTGTTTGTATTCTTATTCTCTATATGTTATTTTTTTTTTTTTTTTTTAATTTTCTCTTTTTTTTACTTTCTATTTATTTTTTGAATTTCTTTTTTTTTGTTTTTTTTTTTTTTGTTTTAGTGTTGATTTTTGTTTTTACTTTTTTTTTTTTGTAATATTTTTATTTCTTTTTATTATTTTTTTGTTTTGCTTTTATTCCTTGTTTTTTTTCTTTTTTTTTTTTTTTTTTTTTTTTTTGTCTTTAATTTGTCTGTGTTTTTTTTTTTATTTTTTTTTTTATTTATTTTATTGTATTTTTATTTTTTTTAAATTTTTTAAATCAGCTCACTATTTTTTTTTTATTTTGCTTTATTTTATATTTTTTTTTTATTTGGTTAAGTATTTGTATTTTTTCTATTTTTTTTTTTTTTTTTTTTTCATTTAATTTTGTATTTTTTTTTAGCTTTTTATAGTTTTAATTTTTCCTTTTTAATCATTTATTTTTTTTTTTTACTTTTTTTTCGCTTGCTGTAATGTCTGTTTTTTTATTTTTTTAAGAGTATAACTTTAAAATATTTTTAGATATTTTATTTTTTCTTTTTTTTTTTTTTTAATAATTTTGTTTTTTTTGCCTTTTTTTTACTGTTTGTCTTTTTTTTTTTAACCTTTTTTGATGTTTTGTTTGCTTTGTTTTTTCTTTTTTATTTTTTTTGTATTTTGTTTATTTCGATTGTTTATTATATGTATTTTTGTGTCATTTTTATTTTAATTTTATATCCTTTTTTATTTAATTTATTTTTTTCTTTGCATTTATGATATTTCTGTTTCTTTTTAATTTTTTTTTACTTTATAATGTTTTTTAAGTTTTTTTTCTTTTTAATTTTTTTACTATTTCTTTCAGGTATTTTATTAATTTTCTTTTTTTTGTTTTTGTTGGTTTTTTTTTACTTTGTTTTTTTGTTTTTTTTATTTTCAAGTTAATTTATTTTCTATTTGTTTTTTCTCTTTTTTTTTCATTTTATTTTTTTGTATTTTTTTTTTTTTTTTTTTTTCCTTTTTTTTTTGTTATTTCTATATTGTTCAATTTTTATTTTTTTTGATCACTTTTTAATACTTTTTTCTTTTTTTATTTTTTTCTTTGTCGTTTTTTTCTTTTTTTTTTTTTTTTATTTTTTTATATAGTGTATTTTTTGCATTTTTCTCCTATTGCGTTAATAATTATTATTTTTTTTTTTTTATGTTCTTTTTTTTGCTTTTTTTTTTTTTTCTGATTTTTTGTTTTTTTTAGTTCTTTTTGTTTATTTATTTTTGTATTCATTTTTTTCTAATTTTTTTTTTTTATTTTTTTTTTATTTTTGTTACTATAGATTTTTTTTTTTAATTTTTTTAATTTTTTGATTTGTATTATTTTTAATTTTCTGATTTTGATTTATTTTTTGTTTTTCATTTTTTTTTTTTTTGTTTATTCTTGTTTTCTTTTTTTTTTTTAATTTATTTTTTTATATTTTTGTGTTTTATATTTGTTTTTTTTTTTTTATAATTTTATTTTTTTTTAAATTTTGATATTGTTTTTTTTTTTCTCATATTTTCTTTTAATGTCTGCTGTCGCATTTTCGAATGTGAGATCTTGTCACTTTGTTTCGTAGAATCTTAAAACAAGGAGCTTCAGTGTTCGATTTTTTTCATCAAAATGATATTTATTTCATTTTCAAATCGAGGAGGCAAATAAAGGCTCAAAGAAAGGGTCAGAATATCCATAATTTTGATATTTGGCGTTTGTATGAATACACTTGACTAAATTTATTTTATAGATTCGAGGAACAAAACTGTGGTAGTGGATATACAATCCAGCACAATCCAGCAAGCAGCTTCCATTTCTTGACGTGTGTGTCAAGCGATGCTCTAACAATAGTGTTTTATTCACTGTTTTTCGGAAGTTTGTATGAATGTCGAAATTGTAAATAGAGAAACTGCTGGACATGTTTGATATGTATCAGGATATCACTCTAGGTATATGAACTATAAATACAGATGCTTTTCTCATAGATTCTTCATTTCAACGGCACCTCAAGTCTCAACGCTAATGTGAGCAACTATTCATCAATAGCTTCAGCCAAACTTAGAAGCCTGATAGTTTTGCATTGACCGAAAGTCATGTTCCACATGTTCTTTAGTAAGGTTCTGTAAATTACTGTAATTAATTCGTTAGGATACGATGCTTTCTCCAACGTAGGTTGCAGTATTTGTTATACTTTTTGTGATGCAGGTATCCTAATTTTTCTTTATCTGGACTAACTTTTTCTTTAATTGAGCTTAGTTACTAAATTGAAGACTTCGAAAAGACTTCTTTATATTGTACTATTAAATCGCCAAAACTATGAACAACATCGATGGATCTATGTGGGCAAAACGGAACCATAGTTTTCAGTTGGCCTCTTCCTGTGTTGATACTTGCATTTTACATCAGTTGCCGCGTTCTTGAGTGATATTCAGAAGGAAAATAATTCCATTTTCCTCTTGCTTAGCCCTTGCACTTCTTTTTTTCACGATGGCCAGTTACATCGTAGTGATGTAGGATATACATAGAGATGCACCGACCGGTATGTTTGCATTTTTTCTAAATCTGTGTGGAGCCGGATTTTTCCATATCCGGCGAAAATCCAGCCAATTATTGAGCGTATGAAAAGTGATTAAATGGAGACTAAGAAGGGTTTAGAGTGAACATTATAAATGTCTCATTAACGTCACTGTTTCATCAAATGACTACACATGCAACACTTCGGCTTTTTAATATGCGACTTAAAGGTTGACATAGCCGAAGACTTTACAACTTACGACTTAGACATGAGACCAGTGCTTGTCCCTAATACATGGGTTACGTACGACTCTCCATTTACTAGATTTTTCAAATCGGTATGATGCAGTTCGATCTCATTTTCAACCTTGTCTCAATGGTTACTTAGCTGTATGACTAGTCAATCATGGTAACTTAGACGCATTTCTGATGCCTCAGCTAACCGTTAATCATCAACTTGAGGAGACGTGATGACATCACTTCTGCCAATGATCTGATACGTCTCTGTTAGCATGTTTCGTGACGAATCAGCCAGGTGTGAGACGATAAGCGCACCAGGAGAAAATGAAGGGGAGTAGTAAATCACTTGTAATGATATTTGAACACATACAAGATCGCTAAAATACACAATGCCCAGGGTGCCCGCGGGTCTGGAAAGTCTGGAAAGTATTATTTTAAAGAAAATGTCAAGAAAGGCTGGGAAGTCTGGAAAATATGGTCGTCTGGAAAGTCTAGAGTCATATTGTTTAAATAAGTCAGGAATTATTGAAGCTTCACACACATTATTCCAATCGCATTCTGTGAGTTCATTGCTGCAAACTGCCTTTATATTGCTTTCCTAGCGCTTCTCTTTTCCTGTTCGACTGATTTTTGCTAGTTTTTTAGTTGAGTGACCATTTGAGAAAAGACAAGCACTGGGGAAGCAATGTAGCGCAGCTTACACTGTATCTCAATGAATGCATAGAATGCTATTGGAACTATATGAGCAGCAAAGCTTTAACACATTGAGAAAATTGAATGAACCATAGGTGCTAAAACTCGATGTGTACAAAATCGTAATTGGGAAAGCATTTTATTAAACAGAGTTACATATTTAATAAAGTCGACATAATGAGGGAGAAAATAATTGCAGCAAATATCTGATGAGTGACTTTAGACGTTTATAAGTGTTATTAATCTTGTTGATAAAGGGAAGAAGTTTGATGAGCGACTACAGCGTCTATTCCTTTTCATTATTTTTGGTGTTTAATTTTCCTTCAAAGATCATTAAAAGGGTAGTGTAAGAACTGCTAGTTTTGATTTTAAATTGTATAATTTCAAGCTGTCCATGTTTACTTTTCATATTACCAAGACGACCTTGATTGTACCATTATTTTTTTTCGGATAGTTTTAAATATTGTCAATATTTGTAAGTACTTACTCAGTTGCTCTAGTAGCTGTTTAGGTGTAGGCTTTGTTAGGGTATGTAGGTGGTTATTATTGAAATTGACTTACCAAAATAGTCCGTTTCTTATGCGCTAAAAGTTGTGATATTCCAACACAATTTTCGTAATTAAGTGATACAATTTACAGTTAAAAACAGTTTAGCTAGAATAATCTATTATACAAGTAGCACACTACATGCATTTTTTAGAAACAGTGCTTGTAAGTGATGTGCACTATAAAAATGTTCGCATATGCCTGCCGTTTGCAAAATAATGCATTTGCAAAAAGGGTAATATTATATTAGAATAAAATCATCTTAATAAGAAAATTCTATTTTACTGATCATAGAAAAATGTGAAAATATGTGCTTAAGATTGAAAGCGTTTCAATTCCAGCTGCTATGTTGTAGCCACTGACTGAGTTTCATTCGTCATAATTGAAAAAAAACTTTTATGACAAATTCATACGAAGAAAATTTTTTTTCGCATTTTGAAGTATAATATTCCTTTTTCATTATTGCATCAACTAGTGAAGCGTAAAATTCATTGATTAGGGCGCAAATTATCATCCCAGTCATTGCATCGATAAATACATGTATATTCGAAACTTGAATGCAAAAGATTGTTCCAGGATCCAAGTGCACCAGTGCATTCGAATACCAGCCATTTATTCAGCTCACTCAGTTCTTCGTTCATTCAACTATTTTGTTCGCTAACTCAGTTCGCCTGTTCATTTTAATTTTGCGCTGTGCCGTTCAGTTCAACTGAAGCACTCAAGTCACTCACTTCCTTTTTCTTCACTTTGAAAGGCACCAACGTTGCAGGACTTGGCGCTCGTTGACCACACCGAGAATCTAGGAAGTCGATATTCTTCATTGTGTCCATCTTTCTTTCTTATAAGCCTACTTTGTCATTCTGTCAATTTTGAAAACAACTACGAGATTTGCCTTCGTCTCACAAATCGACTTTGACATTCATAAAACTGCCACTACAGGGAAGCCATCCAATTCCAAATCCCGGATTTCTGGAAAGATGGTATCCGTATGCTATTAAATTCATCAAGTAGCTGATTGGCCTATATCCCAGAAGTACATAACTCTTAAATATTTGAAGCCATAATTATTTGGAATTTTACCATAGTTTTTAATTTGTCACCCTGCAGAAATCGAGAGAAATTTTATGAAATATTTCATAAGGCGCACGAAAATTCTTATGCGACGTTGCGCCGGCTAAGATGATCTTAAAATCCCTGTCTGGTCTGATCTTTAATCTACTCGTTGGCATTGTATTATAGTATGTTCACGAACAGACACAGCAGTACGGATTTGTCTGAGCGAAAGGTGCTCTGAATGGCTGCTTACTGAGAAGTTCAGTTCGTTCATCAGGTTCATTAACTGATAAATATTGGTTCATTTCAGTGGCAGTTACTAGGAAATCCCGTTTGCTAAGCTCCTTCGCTTACTAGTGAACGACTAAGAACCTCGTTCATTTACTACAAAAAGTTTTAATGCATTGGTTAGAACTACTAACTAAACAGACTGTTGGTCCCTTAAATCATTTTGCTCACATTGCTAGAAATACAATCACATCAGCAAATCCAAGAAGCGTTATTTGACTTGTCTGTCATCCAGTTCAACTGCCAATAATTGGAAGAGCATCAACTCTCAAGTCAAAAGAAAATGTCAGAACAGGTACATAGATGAGAAGCAAGCCATCGACATCTGCAATGAATTTCAGTCATTCTTTTCACCATCAGACATTTTCTTGCATCATTCTCCTTCACCTAGAATTGAAAGTCGTATTACTATGTGTTTCTGAAGCCGAAATGATAATGCTGATTTATCAAAGCAAATCCAATTCCACAGGACCGGACGGTGTATCGGGAATTTTGTACCGTACTTTTATTGATATCTCGACTTCTCCGCTGACAAAAATCATCAACTTGTGTTTAAAATTTTGCACCTTTCCTGATGCTTGGAAGAAAGCGAACATCATTCCTATTCTGAAAGGCAAGTCCAATACAGACTTACGACCCATATCCATCCTGCCTTTTATAAGTAAGATCTTGGAAAGAATCATTCAAGATCGTCTGGTGCTTTCCGAGTTGAAGAAATTTTGATACAAGACAATTTGACTTTGTTCCGAGCGCCTTTGGTGGCTGCACCAATGTGCTAGTGACTATTCGCTTGACAATGCTTCAGCATCTTGCTGCGATCTCATCGAACATCTGTCAAGTGCTGGCAGTGGACTTCAAGAAAGCTTTCGATTCTTTGGGTCAACTAATTTTGCTCAATAGCCTTAGTATCTTTTTTAATAATACAGTGGAAGATGGTTAATCGACAAGGTTCGGGATCAGTTTAACCTTGTCGATTAAGGTTACTTGTCGACTATAGAAACCATTCTCTATTTCACACACTTCGAACCTTACAGCATGTTTGATCCGCAGTTATCTCCCCGCTTACAAAAATATCAAATATCTGATAAAAAAAGCAAAGAAATTTAAAAAAACAACCCTTTACTAAAACATGTATATGCAAATTGAACACATAGCCTACATGCGAGTATAACTTCTAGTTTCTGTAAAATTATGAAAACAAAAATGTCTCACTTTCTGTAAGTCTGTAATTTTTGCTTGCTTGTGAGATGCGGCAGCGAAAACTAGATTTTGCTGTTCGTTGAGAGTCGCTGTGCTCAACCCTTGCTCTTCAAAAAATATTTTCAATTCATCGATTTGTCGCAAGGCTTGAATACGAGAGATCACAATTCTTGAAACTTCATCTTCCTCCTCATCATCTTAGCTATTCCAGGAGCCACTAGAATGAGAGTATAGCTGACAGGTCACTTGATTGCTACATTACACACCTTGTCGATAAAAGAGACTTTCACAGCGAATTTCTTGTCGATTAAAGAATTATTTGAGCATATTGTACCAGGACTTGGACGATCTTGTCGATAAAAGATACTTGTTGTTTACCGGGTTATCGATTAACCATCTTCCACTGTAATTCACACGCCATTGAAATTGTCAAGAGCTTTTTATCCAACAGCTGTCAACGTGTATCTGTAAATGGCATTTTGACGCCTTGGAAGTATACCACCACTAGAGTGCCCCAAGGCCTCATCTTGGGGCCTTTGCTATTTTATATGATGATCACTGACTTACCTAAATTCGTCAATACGAAATTAAACTTTTTCAAGTTCGAAATATAAGGCAATGTTAGCCATTGTGTAATTCGTCCACCAAGGTCTTACAAGATCGGTGTTATTAAGTCACTTGTGAGTCTCAGTAATCGCACTTGTTTTCCTGATACTATTGATCATGAAATACATGCGTTCAGACATATTTTTCTCGATAAGGGCTATCCTATGTCTTTATTGATAGGTATTTAACTGTGCCCAAAGAAAATCCTCTGCCTGTGTTTGGTCCTGAGCGAAAGATTGTTGATATGAAGCTCCCTTTTATTGTTGACAGAACAGCTCAGTTTGTAAAGCGTTCTATTCGGTAATAGCGAAAGGGCTATTCGGGTCCCGGTAGTGAAACCGGTTGCTACATTTTCGAACTCAATTGTTCCGGCTAGTTCGCCGAGGGATAAACTTCCTGTTTCTGCTCATTCTAAAGTTATTTATAAATTTGAGTGCGCTTGCAGTAAAAAATGCATTGACAGAACGGAAAGATCCTTGGGTGAACGGGTTAAGGAACATGTACCCAAATGGTTGTTGGAGGGGAGGAGTGCTCCTCCTCGATCCAAGTCTGCCCGAGAGCTGTGTTGCTCGCCATTTGCTTGCCAACGGATGTGACCTCTCAGGTGTCAGAGAGCGTTTTAAGATTTTGTGTAGATCCGATGTCAGACATGCTTTGTTTCATGAAAGCTCTGGCCATTCAGGCGATTGATCCTGACCTGTGCGTCCAGAAGCAGTTCGTGATTGACCTTGGGTTGCAATGGCAATAGCTTTGCCGTCCACTTACAGTCTATGTCATTGTCCTTGTCTCACATTGCAAGTTATTAAGTTATGTTTCAGTGATAAGCACCAGTTTTGCGTGAACACACGACTTTGAGCGGACGAAAGACCTCGTGTTACTATTTTAACTGTCACTTTGTTTTAAAATATATGAATTGGTCATTTGCTCTTGCTTTTTTCTACAAGGAATAACCAGATTCCCATAATCACAATTTCACTTCATCTGCAACAAACTTCTTTTCTTCGTGATTATTAGAGTAAAAATGGCAAGTTGATTTATGCATATGTTTATTCCACAAGCCACATTTGATAGAATACATCTCATTTACTGTGATATTTCAGTCTGTTAAATTATGCACATGTATCGGGTCTCATTCAAAACTCATCATATGTTGGAATAAACCGTACTTATTTTTTTTTGCATGAGTGCAACCTAACAACAAAATCATCTGCTGAATTTCATTGGCTGTTCAATATCCTAGGAGAAACCTTAGTGAATGACAAGCAGTACGCCTGCAAAAACTGTAGTTCACTGAGATTGATAGGATGTCAAATGGCGACTCACAGCTAGTAAAGCATTGAATGATTTTATTATCAAACCTAAGTGATCAACTTGTGTACCATGGCCATGTGAAAAAATGTGATATGACATTGAACCTCCCAAGAATCCCCCTTGTCTTCATGATAGGATGTCAAATGGCGACTTACAGCTAGCAAAGCATTGAATGATTTTATCATCAAACCTAAGTGATCAACTTGTGGACCATGGCCATGTGAAAAAATGTGATATGACATTGAACCTCCCAAGAATCCAAGCAGGTTCAATTGATGACCTGTTTCGAACTTGGACAAGATCAGAGAAGGGATCTTTTCCACAATGCGTCCACCGCTTGTGCAACAGTGAAGATACTCGTGAAATCGAGAGAAAGGTGCCGGAGAATCAGGCGGGTATGAGTGTCGATTTAGCGAAATTTTATTGTCCTCATTCTGTCCGTTGTCCAACTTGCCATCAATCTATTGACACTCTTCGGAAATACATGATAAGTTCAGCTATTATGATGTTGCAAAATCGTGATATCATTAACAGTGATCGCCTTTGAAGTTACTCACACGGTGAGACTGCATGTATCATCCAATCAACGGAGATATAGCATTAACAATTGCTTGTAGTTGACTGACCTCCAAAATGAGAAGCTATGGGTATGTGAAACATTTTAAATTTAGAAGGTGCCATCTTTTGTGCGGATTCGATGAGGGGGAAAAATTACATGTAGATAATTGACAGTGCCGATAAGAGGAAATGTTTCCTGTTGAAAAGGCGTATTATCTCTCCTTGATAAAAACAGTTTGCGGCATAATAATTAGCTAAAATGTATGTACAAGCCAGACGCATTTCGCGCATTAACTGTGATAAACCATCGGCAAAAGCAAGACAGTAATTAGGCATACTGTCTCGTTTTTATCGTTGCTTACCCATTTAACCATTAGAATGTTCTATTTTCCCATGGAAAGTACTGACAGCGGACAATGTTCATTATAGGAAGCCAAAAGCGTCGATGTATTCTTGTTACTGTATTCTTTTTTCAAAGAGATTACGAGGCCTTTCGGTCGTCGCAGACGGCCATCGTCAGGCAATTGAATGTAACTGCAGTGTCGTACACGCGCAGTACATGATTAACATTCGATCATATCACGCCATTCAACAGACAAATAAAATAAATCATTAGTAGAAAATAAAAAAATAAGACACTACCTCTTAAGACATCAAACTAGTAGTAAGAAAATAAGTTAAAAGAAACGAAGGAAAGGCAGAATCATTTACTCCACACATTCCCGACATGAAACTTAGTCTTGTTGGACGAATTGAAAGTTTGAGACCACAACGATTCCTTGATGATCCGCTTCCTCCAAACTACCTCTCTGTCAACTATCTCCATCATAGTGCATAATCTAGTAATATCTAGTAGTATAGTCAAAGGATAGTCATAAGGATAGCCAAAGTTCCCGTCACTAATGTGTCAGCTGATGAGTGGAATGCTTTGAAGCGTCTACAAAGGAACGAATCTATCATTATCCTTCCTGCTGATAGAGGTAAAGCCACTGTTGTGATGGACAAGCAAGTTTATATTGAGAAGTTGCGTGATGGTATTCTAAGTGGACCCTACACCAAAAGTTCAAGTGATCCTGGGAAGAAGTTTCGGAAGGACCTGCACTGCATTCTTACTAAGATTGTTAACGATGGCAGGATGTCCAGGAGTGAGCTGTTGAGATTGTGCCCTACTCACTTTCAATCACCGCACATCTTCGGTCTCCCAAAGTTACATAAAGATGGTGTACCTCTTCGCCCCGTGATCAGCATGAGAGACTGTTTGTGGACGTCGATTTCAAGACTGGTGGCCGACATTCTAAAGCCATATTCGACGGATCATGAATCATTTATTCTCAATGCTTTTGATTTGACACAAAAGCTTCAAGTTTTTGAGCCTGCTGGTGCTGAAGCATTTATATCATTGGATGTGGATTCTCTATTCACTAACGTGCCTGTGTATGAGACATTAGAAGTCTTCAATGATTTCCTTCGTAACGACCAGCATTTTTCAGAGGGCACATCGCTTTACACTGAGGAAATTATTGAGTTATCTGCCTTAATAATGAAGTCGTGTTATTTCACATTTTATGATGGCATTTTCATCCAGAATGACGGAGTCGCCATGTGTAATAGCTTGGGGCCAGTAGCAGCCAATCTTTTCATGATCCATTTTGAGTAGTTGGCAAAAAGGACTGCTTTGGTCTCTTCGATTGTGTTCCCCAGACTATGGTTACGTTATGTGGATGACGTGTTAGCGACGTGGGATGACTCAGAAGGATCTCTTGATGATTTCGTGAGTTTCCTGAATTCATTGAGACCGTCTATACGCTTCACGGTGGAACGGGAAAAGGATGAAAGAATTCCTTTTCTAGACGTTCTCATCCACCGAGAGTCTGACGGTTTGAAATTCTCGATATACAGAAAGCCGACACACACTGGCCGCTACATCCACAGAAACTCGGCTCATCCAACGGCGGTTTTCAAATGTGTGGTCCGGTCATTATCTCATCGAGCTCTCAAGGTATGCTCCAAGTCTCTCATCAATGACGAGAAGGCGGAAGTTTTCAACTCTTTGAAAGTGAATGGTTTCAAAGCAGGAATGCAAAAAATGGTGGTCTCAAGAAGCTAAGGAAGAGACGATTGAAGTTGAAAGCAAAACCATCAAAGGCTCGATTCCTTATGTTCCTTGTCTGTCAGAGAAGATACAAGGTATTCTGAAGACAGCTGGCATCCACGTCGGTATGAAACCCACAACCACTCTTCAACAGCTTTTGGTGAAGAAGAGACCGACTCGCGGATTGGAGCTTGGTGTAGTTTACAGGGTACCCTGCTCACAGCCAGACTGTTCCTGGTCCTACGTCGGAGAATCTGGTCGCACGATGGAGGAGCGCAAGATTGAACATCTTCGAGCAGTGAAACAAATAGACGTTGACAGGTCTGAGATTGCGAGACATGTGCATGAAGACCATCACAATGTGGATCTCACTATGATGGAGATAGTTGACAGAGAGGTAGTTTGGAGGAAGCGGATCATCAAGGAATCGTTGTGGTCTCAAACTTTCAATTCGTCCAACAAGACTAAGTTTCATGTCGGGAATGTGTGGAGTAAATGATTCTGCCTTTCCTTCGTTTCTTTTAACTTATTTTCTTACTACTAGTTTGATGTCTTAAGAGGTAGTGTCTTATTTTTTTATTTTCTACTAATGATTTATTTTATTTGTCTGTTGAATGGCGTGATATGATCGAATGTTAATCATGTACTGCGCGTGTACGACACTGCAGTTACATTCAATTGCCTGACGATGGCCGTCTGCGACGCCCGAAAGGCCTGGTAATCTCTTTGAAAAAAGAATACAGTAACAAGCATACATCGACGCTTTTGGCTTCCTATAATGAACAGTATAAGTGATTCAAGCCCTATATTCCCAGAAAAATGGAGAAAGTCCCTGTTTAATTTAAAAACATGATCCAATACCTATCAAACTAAACGCATATGTATTCTGCCTGATAAAAGTAGCTTATCTAACTCTATCATTGAAGATGACTCTATCAAGCAATGTAACTTTTTTCCATGAATTTGCTATTACTTGCAAAAGAATGCGGCGTATTTCCAGAGCTCTACTTCTCATTTGTTCTAGAAAATCTGATGGGCGAAAATATGTGTGCCGAGTCCATATCACAAAGATTAGAAGTTCCGAGTTCCAGGGATAGTATCATCCCCAAAAGTATTTCTGGGTTCCCTTGTCGACTGTCTCAATCTGAGCACGCTCTAATTGCAGTATCTTTAAAGTAAGCCTTCGCTTTTGTAGCCGGGTCTGTTTTCAATTTGGTCCCACAACTTCATGAAATAAAACTTGAATGAATGAAATTGCAAAATCAGTCATACAGGAGACCATGACCCCTAATTCTAAAACATGACTAACATCTCACATTTCTAGCACATGGAAAGCTATAAAAAGCAACTTTGCAGGGATTTTCCTAATTTTCTCGTCTGTTGGACAGACGAAGCACTACAGTCCATATTTTGTCCCTCATGAGACATTTTCAGCCAATCGGTCGTTGGACAAAGTCATTGAACATCTCTCATTACATATATGAGGTATTTTCAAAAAATGAACATTATGACCGTCTGATTACTCAGCATTAGTCACATGTTCGTCTGTCCAACAGAAATATTTGTGTTTTAATTTATCTAGCATAAATTCTCCATGGTTATACGAGTTCATACTTTCTGAAGCATCAATGAAAAGTGCATTAATTTCGGTCCTTGAACAGTACAAAGAAACACTGATGCAGCTTTGAAATTAAATCGTTTAGAAGCATCGTCTGTCCAACAGATTGACAATGCGTCTGTCCAACAGATATCTTCATAAGTTGTTTCGACACTACAGATCGAAGCATGAGCACTTTCTATGTCACATCTCCATATTTTAAGCAAAGATGAAATTTTGTTTGCTATGTCTATGGTTTATGGTGACAACAAAACCATGGATATGACTATGCGCAAGCGAGTTTGCATGGAAATTCAAACTATTATATTAGACTGCAGATCTTCATATCTATATTAAGGATGGATACAAGCGTCATATTTTTAGCTCAAGCACTGTACCATCTCTGAAATGTAGGAGACGACTGAGTGTTGATGCTCGTTTTTATCTATTAATGTCGGGTGAGTGAAGTCTTGACGACCTAGCATTTCCTATTTTGTATAGTATCCATCTTGTCATGTCATATCATGCACCTACCATTGTTTGCCACTGGAAGAAACCAGTGTAAGACAACTCAGGAAACCGCACCTCTAACCTAATTTAGAATTTCTTGTTGCTCTCAGTCTACTCAAATAACAAAATACAGCCATCAAAAACCATTATGTCAAAGACTATCGGCCCTCTTGAATATCAGTATCAATCCTCATAAGTAATCAATAGATATAGGTTGCTTTTTCAAAATAAAATACTCGTATTTTTAAAACCTTCGTGAATACCTTATATCGATGGATTAAACTAATCCGTCCGTATCAGAGTTGAGTATTTTATACGTGGTGACTATTTGCAGAATCATTGATGAAAATCTAGTTGACTTCATCACAAAGCAGTAAGTCGAATTACAAAACCATCTTCCATAAATCTCAATAATTGCAATTTGTTTTGTTCATAGAATCAGAATGCGTTACTCACACCCGAGATGAATTTACTATTGATTTCAGAGATTCTGAAGGATGCAAATCTGGAAACAATCACTTCGAAACTCGTTCGTCGGGACTTGGAGGCACATTTCAAGCAATCATTGACAAGTCGTCGAGCTGAAATTGATAAGATGATCATGCAGTCTCTACAAGCTCAGCAGTCAGATTCAGAGTCAGACGACGAGGTGTCTAATCATGATGGTGTAGGCGATGATTCCCCTTCGTCAGACAGCGATGATAGTTTGGATATGACTCCTTCGCCTTCAAGATCCATAAAATCCAAAAGCAATGGCAAAGGAAGAAGTTCGTCAAGAACAGAGAGATCGTCGAAAAAGCCTCTAACTGACGAGGAATTAGCAAGACAGTTGCATGTAAGTTGAAACAATGACGCTGAAAATAATTGAGGAACGAATTGAACATGCGTTGAACAGCGTTGGTCGAATCGGGCGTTTTTTGGATGATTGCTATACTCGAATGCTTATATCTGTTTACATCTGCCGGTATATTAAACAGTCGAAACATGTATTTATTTGATATATAATTCTAAATATATGATATTCGCCAATTGGCTGGGTGGATGAGGGTGGTCTATGGTCATATGATATCTGGTCTATAATGACTGGATAACATAAAATTGAATTTCCTAGCGACGTTTTTCTACTTGCCTTTTGAAGTTCACTTGAGAATGACTACGGATTTATAGTCGAAATATTTTGTTTAGTTATATTTAGCTTGGAATTAGGAATTGGATATTAGGAATATTTAGCTTGGCTTTCCCAAATTTTTAATCTATTATGACTGACAGCTAAGGCATATTTGCTCAGAATTTACCATAGATACAACACGTTCTATTTAACGAAGACGTGAATTTTGCAGAGGATTGTGAATTGAGATAGAGAATTCTTATTTCTTATTCAATTCGACTGCCTACTTTAATTGTATTCCGACAAGTGTAGACCCCTATTGCGTCATCCCATCATATTGTCTCATCTCGTCATATCGACGCTAATTCTTAATCAATAATCTCATCAATATCTGTTCAACAAAAGTCTTATTGTTCAGTATTTATTTCAGTTGACAGATCTATCCATAGAACCCGACACTTCGCTTTGCGCAAGTTGGTGGGAATCGAATATACAATAGCTGTTTTTTGATAGTAATTTCAACTTCTCAGTCAGACACCGATCTAGGTAAATGTTGCAAGATCTTAATAATCAAATTATTGAAGTCGTGTTGTTCTATTAATAAATTGTGCTAATATCATCTCATGATCAGGACAGTCTGTTTGTTTATCTGCAACAATAACATCGGTTCTCATGACGTTCTCATCATCTTTCATAGCAATTCGGTCAAGCTATCGGATACGAGGAATATCACATTTCTGCCTACTCTGGAAGATGTCTCCCTAAAAGGTGCAATACCTTAAATACTTTAAATACCTTAAAGGTGCAATCAAAATCATAAAAATGACAAATCTCATTTTCAGTGACCAAATGAATTTTAGATCATTACGCTATTAAGTACACCAAACTCAAAAGCACATGGATCTACATAAACAAAAGAAAAATATGAAATTTAGCGATGCTTGACGACTGGAAGTATAGCTTATGAATTGTCGTTTTACTGATGCTAGGTGCAATCTACAAACTAAAAATAGCTAGAGGCTCGTGCGCGAATTTTTGGAAGAAAGCGTCAGTGGCTTTTGTACTAAAGACGATGGATGCATTTAGAAGAAACAAATCAGACTATATCATTTTGTATTCGTCAGTTGCAGTTGAACATTAGATATCTGAAACACTATTGAAATTGACGTCAGCGAATAGCTGAAAGTCACGATGTAGCTGTCGACAATTAATGACAGCGATGTGTATGCTGTATGACAATGTATGTGTAACAATTAGATTGATGAACATTGATCAAATATCATTGAGTAGCAATCCGAGGCAAATAGAATTCAGTCGATGACGCAAGGGCCGGGTCATCTATGCAACTTGATTAATTTCTTCTCATGATTTCCGCAGCTACATTACAGGTGAGATACATCAATACAGGGTTCGCGATGGTGCTGAGACTAAAGATGCAACTAATCGACTTCAATTTTTTCTTTCGATAATTGATTGATTTGCGGACAGCATCCTAATTCGACCTCTAATATCAGTTTTCGACCGACAATATTGTTTCCTGCATGCTTGCACAGATCCTCATTAGATTGATGAGAGACCTATGTAGTCACCTTCAGTATTTATGTGGGTCAATTTGTTATCTTGCGATGGAGCTTTTTTCTAAGTGTTGGAAGAAACAGTCAATGCCATGTTCAACAAAGATATCTTGCTGAACAAAGAACTTCCACTTATAGTCCGGCAGCCAGAGCGAGTTTCTGCAGGGAACGAGGCCGAAAGTGAGACTTTCACAGAATGACGTACACCCTATGCCTACTTCGAATCGTCATGTCTGCCGAGTTCTAGTGAGTTCCTCTTCTTGTCAGACAAGATCAAAGAAAAACACATGTAAATCCAATGGGACGCAGATTGCAGTTTTTGGTTAAAATGAAATTTTGTATGTTTTCTCTGATTAAACGAAACGTACTAAGCCCAGAGTCATAATTGTTGGCATGGAATGTCTTCAGGTCATTTTCCATAATGTGTATGTGCTATTATCATGCTTCTGATCGACAATGTATGCGAGAATGTGGTTGAATGTGGATAAAGTTGCTCAAAATGTTTGTGTTTGCCGACATTAAGAGGCTCGCCAAATCTAAAGTGTTTAGCTTTGTAGACAAGGGTGTATGAAGATGAAAGGAAATGACCTGAAGACATTCCATGCCAAGAATTATGACTCTGGGCTCAGTACTTTTCGTTTATTCAGAGAAAACATACAAAATTTCATTTTAACCAAAAACTGCAATCTGCGTCCCATTGGATTTGCATGTGTTTTTCTTTGATCCTGTCTGTCAAGAAGAGGAACTCACTAGAACTCGGCAGACATGCCGATTCGAAGTAGGCATATGGTGTACGTCATTCTGTGAAAGTCCCACTTTCGGCCTCGTTCCCTGCAGAAACTCGCTATGGCTGCCGGACTATTTGATGTTTGGACCTTTTATTAGGCCTCCAGCATCTGAAGGGGGCTCTGTGTCGCGCAACGCGAGGGCGGGGGACCGCTCTTGATGTACGAGAACTCAATTCGAAATTGAATCGTTAGATTGGTCGGGGTAAGCCTATTGTCTGGCCTCTGTGAAGCTGAAATTTGTCAACGTTGTAACTCTGGTTATGGGGCCTGTTGCAACATTGTTTCTACAAAACACCGAAGCACCAGGTCCAAAAACTCAAGACGAATCACAATAAAGACCAACCTTTCTAATGGGTAACATAACCACATATGACATAACTCTTGCTTATCACTTTATCGCTCACCTTTACTAAGCGCTGTGATCTTTGCATACGCTGTGATGGAGGACCTATGGAATACCTTTTGTCAATTTTGAAATAAAAGTAATCAGAGAATTACGACTTATGCTACCTAGAACCTTGAAAACTTAGTAGTTTTTGTCAAAATGACATGAGAAAACCCACAAGAAGATCGCTAACACCCTGAATATACTTGTTATTACATGTATTGTATAAGTAAACATCTAAAAAGCGCACAAAGTATATTTCAAAGTAATAGATATCATATTCTTTATATTTGACTGTAAATGTTCTCCGGCCTCTTGCACTCACTTACTAAATAAATGTGCTTTGTTGAATCATGTGTGTTATGTGTGCTGTGATTGGAATCACGATGCTCCTAAATAAATATTTCAATGAGATTTCGTGAATAAGTGAATGTATAAACTTATGACTTACATCAAGTACGAACGTGATATGAAATTGCCTCATCCCCTTCAAAAACTTAAAACAGCCTTTTCTTCCACTGAAAACCGTGAGTGATTTCAACGTTAAAGACACTTTTGATTTTGTCTCAATGATACAAGACCTTTCTCTTGATGAACATAGTTTCTTTGTATCATACGATGTCAAATCATTGTTTACAAATGTTCCACTTAAGGAAACAGTGAAGTTCATCAAAGAAATTATCGAAAGAAACGATTTGAATCTCGGGATTCCTACGGATCGTATTTGTGAACTCATTCTTCTTTGCACCTCCGATGTTCAGTTTTCGTTCAATGGGAAACTATTTCTTCAAATGGATGGTGTAGCAATGGGAAGCCCATTGGGACCAATTCTGGTCAACATCTTTCTTGGATACCTCGAGAAATACTAATTCAAGCAACAGATAGAATCTTTGACGAAAACATACGTCAGCGTCAGGTATGTTGACGACACTTTTGCAATTGTAAGATCGAAAGAAGATGCTTGCAAATTACTTGCTGTTCTCAATAGTGCTCATGCCAACTTAGAATTTACTATCGAGTTCGAAGAAAGAGATGCTATCAGCTTTCTTGATGTCAATGTCATTCGATCTGAGGGCCAAATATTGACTTCTGTATACAGAAAGAAGACATGGAGTGGTCTATATTTGCACTATTTCAGCTTCGTGCCCAAGAGGTACAAAATTAATCTTGTGAAATGTCTATTTCAACGCGCTAGGCGCATCTGTTCTCCTTGCTTTTTAGAAAATGAATTTCAGTTTATAACTAAGACTTTGAAAATGAATGGCTATCCGGACCAATTTATTGAACAACATAAAATAAATAAAGGTAAAGAACCAATAATTGGTCCGTCAAAAAAGAAAGTGTATGTTAGAATTCCATTTCTCGGAGACAGATTTCACACATTTGTCTCAAAAAAGCTAAATGAATCAATTTCGAGAACTTTTTTTGCCGCACAGCTTGTTGTACTGCCTCAGACAGTGAAGATCCCTTGTCGTTCTTTGAAGGATCCAATTCCTCTCGTTGACCGATCAAATGTCTGTTATAATTTCAAATGCGACTGCGGATGCAGTTATATTGGTCGGACAACGAGATGTCTTGGTATCCGTATCAAGGAGCACTATCCTAAGTGGGCAGCAAAAAGTGGGTCCCAAAAGATCAAAGCAGCTCAATATGTAAGCATCTCTGGGATTGCAATCTATTTGCCGGACGCAAGATTGAGTCATATTTTTCTGTTGCTGCGTATTGCAGAAATGTGCCGCATGTTAAGATCACTGAGGCCATTTTGTTGAAGCGGTTCAGGCCCTCGCTGTGTGTTATGAAAGAATATGTAAGTGACTTGCTCCTGCCATGGTCTTAGCCCTTTCTGCTTTCATCTTATCTATGTTAATTTCCGATAGTCTAATGTCTTGATTTTAGTATGTACCTATGCATAATTTTTTACTTAATCTCTTTTCATAGCTATGTAATTTGAATGTTTATACTTTCAGTGCAAGATTGTTTAGAATCCTCTTATAAATGACGTATCTTATGATTGGAGTCATCGAAAGCGCTCAAGATAAAATTTATTAGAATGAGTTTAGTTTTATTTTCCTTACTAAAATTCATCCCCTTCAATTTAAATGACTTATGATATATTTTTTCCTATCATGTCATGGTGACCATCAACTTGATCGCCATGTCTACATGACGCTACATACATTGTACTCTCTTCTTCATTTTACGATGGGGTGATGTATCTTCAGTTTCGTGCATTTACTTCATTGCCATGTAAATCATCATATCATGTACTTTATTGACAATGTTAATATGTAATCATTACGTTTGTATTTATCTACCTGTATTTCTGGGAATTTTAATAAAACCCTTGATTGAATTTTCGATTTTTTGGGAAATCCAGATATTACATTGACTAATGTGAGATAAATCAATTATAAATTTGATGAATTTAGTTTTTTTATTACTTGAATGATTCCTGATATCTTAGTGATGACTAAGTCTTTGCTTAATGCCGATACCTCAGATTCCTCTCTACCGATGTAAAATTATTCAATCTCTCGCAAGGACAGAGCGAGCGGTTGTGGAGGTGGCATTTTATGGTATGTTGACTATTGTAATGTATAGTTATATTGTAATATATTTACTGTATATGACTAATATTTACTGTATATGACTAATATTTACTGTATATGACTATTGCATCTCACTACTCATTGGGGTACCACAATGCCAACTGCACAAATTACAAATAATTCAAAACTGGGCAGCAAGACTAATATTGAATTGTAGAAAGACGGACATGCATGTAATTGAAATGATGAATAAGCTCCATTGGCTTCCTGTTCACAAACGAATTAAATACAAGGTATGTATTCTTGTATGGAAATGCTTTCATAGGATGGCTCCTGATTACTTAATCAAAGATCTTACGGTCTATCAACCATCACGATCTGGTCTTAGAAATCATGATGATTTGTCACTATCACAGATAACTATCTTATTCTTATTTATTAACTATCTTTATTCTACTTGTGATCATTCCTTCCATATGAGAGCTGTCCGAGTCCGATCTTTACTTTACGAATCTTTACGTATTGATCAATGACAGAGATCTCGCTTATTCCGCAAAACAATGGTCAAAATATTATCGTTTGAAACTTGAAGTGAGCAATCACATCAAGAAATTAAAGAGCTCTTTTATTGAAAATGCTGTGTCATCGAATGACGTAAAGAAAGTATGGAAGTCTGGACGCCTATCCGCGAGATATACCCGACCTTTGCTTCGACAAAGTACTTGGCAGATGAATTCAGTGAATTATTCTTATCAAATTATCAAATAGTTCATCAGGATTGTCCTATGCATCATCCTAAATCTATACTCAATCAGCGATATACTGTGATGAAGTGTGTAGGGCACTTAACTTCTCAGGTTAAAAGAAGTACTGGTTGTTGTCCTGACAACTTGCCAACATGGATCCTCAAACAATTTGCAGATTTTTGTCTTCTGAGATCACATACTTGATAGATTGTAGCTTAAAAGCAGCATCATGTCTGGATGTCTTAATCTGGCAAATGTTATCCCAATTCCGAAATGCGAAAGACCACATAATATTTCTGAAATTAGAACGATTTTCCCTTTGTCTCTCTAAAGCTTTAGAAGCTTTAAAAGCTTTAGCTCTCTAAAGTTTTAGAGCGCATTGTGTCAAAATATTTCAATGACTATCGGGGGCGGTGAAGAGTGAATGCAGAGCGCTTGGCATGGCTTACGGGAGATGAGAGAGCTCCCATTGTTAAGTCTTGATGAGGCGAAGTTTGTGTAAAGGCGGATTACATTTATCACACAACGATTACATGTTTATGGGATTCGAGGATGAACAGGATCTGTTTACTTGTGGGAATTGAAAAGGCAAAGATCGATGTACAGGATTTGTTTACATCTAATGATCGCAATAAGCAAACTGTATTTATTGATGGGATGAATTTAATGACAGGATGAGCTTACATGTGGGAAACGTAGCATTTGAATGATGTCTGACTTATCTTTGCGGCATATCTTTCAAGACATATCATTACCTATTCAGTATTTTGTCAGTCACTATGTGTGGGACCCCGCTCGTCTGGGTTTTAGTGTTCAGGTTAGGGGTCGAAACACAACTAGACGAGTACCTGCTGATGACTGACGGACTGCAGTATTATGTTTTATATCCCTTAATCGGTAGCTGAAGTAATGGTCGATGTATTGTATTTCAAATGAAGAACAAATGAAAGAATGTGGGATTACATGAAGTATTATAGACTGATTAAGAAACTGGCGATAACAAATTCAAGTGAAGAAATAGTATTTTCCATGTGTAGTCTTAGGTATAGTGTGTATACTTTCATTGCTTTCGGTGCAGTAGAGCGTCATTGTAGCTCTATTGTTTGCCTCGTTTATCCACTTTCCACTTATCCACTGTTACCATTATCCACCATGTGTAGTGTCAGATACAGTGTAGCATTAGTTCACGTGTAATCGGCGTAGTAGCATAATTGTATTTCCATTTTTTACCTCCACTTTTCCAAATTTTATCCATCAGTCCTCTGTTGTTTTATAATATCCATTTTTAATTTCCTTAACTTATGGTGACCATTGTCCTATTGTATTTCCACTACCAGCATCTGTAGTCGGTAAGGTATAGTAGACGTCTGCGTTGAAAGTGTATGCGGCAGTGTTTGGAATCGATGGTATTAGTATCAGGGCTGCCACTCTTCCGGTTTTAACCGGATTTCCGGTTTTTTTTAATTAAGTAAGTAGTGAGATAATGTTTTGTCAAGGAACAAATAATTTGGACTTTGAACTACGGATTTTTAAACTATTTTAGATTTTGAAGGGGGCCCTTTTGAGATTATGAGTGGGACCTTTTAAGATTGTGAAGGGGCACTTTAAGATCGCGAGGGACCCTTTTGAGACTGCGAAGGGGCCCCTTTTAGATGGTGAGGAGCCCTTTTAATCGCGAGGGACCCTTTTGAGACTGCGAAGGAGCCCCTTTTGGATAGTGAGGGGCCCTTTAGAGACTGCGAAGGGGCATCTTTAAGATCGCGAGGGGCCCTTTTGAGACGGCGAAGGGACCCCTTTTCTAGATCCCGATGGGGCACTTTTGAAACTGCGAAAGGGCGCATTTTAATCGTGGGGGAGCCCTTTTGAGATTGTGAGGGGGCCCTTTTGAGACTGCGAAGGGGCCCTTTTGAGAATGTGAAGGTGCCCCTTTTAGATCGTGAGGGGCCCTTTTGAGATTGGGAGGGGCCTTTTTGAGACTGCGAGTGGGCCCTTTCAAGATAATGAGGGGCCGTTATGAGACTGCGAAGGGGCCCCTTTAAGATTATGAAGAGGCCATATTTAAATTTTGAAAGGGACCCATAAGATTCTGTGAAGCATCCTTTTGAGATTGTGAACGGCAACTTTTAGTTTTTGAAGATCACTTTTTAGATATGAATAGACATCTTGAGATTGTAAAGGACCTATAGAATAGAGACCGTAACCCTTAAAGATAAGAGCATGTGTGTCCTTTTTATATCATGTAGGACTCTTTTAAAATTGTGAACGGGGCTATGCAGATTGTTGTTGGGGACCTTAAAGACCCTGCAATTTTTAAGGGTAATCAGATTCAAAGCAGATGCTTGCTAAAAATCAGCATGACTCTTGAGCAGAAGATTCTTCTACAAGGAAGTTAGTGATCCTTTCGTCAATCCTAAGAAACTGGACGAAACGCAAGTAATCAAGGTTTTGAAATCAGAAATAAATTTTGGTGGGAATGCTTGACGAAAAAGTTGTAATACGTAATTATGGAGTTTATTATGAATTGAATTCTAATTGTTTTGATGCTTTCCAAAACGTGTGTTTCAAAAAGCGCGCCAGAAAAATAGGAAAGAAAGATCTACTAGTGACGAATGAGTGATTAAGGGAGTGACGAATGAAAATTTTTGTACAATCACTTGTTGCAAAAGCGGCTAAATTTCGGCAAAGACACCAGCGAAAATTGAAATCTCGCAAATAACTGCAGAAGTGATAAGGATTTCTTTTCGTGTTGACTTTTTTTTTACTTATGCCATGGCGGATCAACCTTTATCAAATAGCTGTCATAATCTTGTTTGAAAGCCAAAAGTTGTTCTTAATGCAATTGTTGTAATGTTGTAATTGTTTTTTATGTTTGAAGTACAAGAGATGAGAGCAAGGTTTGATTTGAATCATTGCCAAAGCTACAAGTACTGATCGAGTTTCTTCAGACAACTTCAACTGCAAGCGTTTTTGCCTTTTTAGCCGCCATCAGTGCAGTAAGTCAGCAACTCACTCCACAGACCCATCAGTAGGTGGAGGTGCTTGGGAATCCGGCAGCTCAGCTTCGTGTATGAACTGCAAACACCAATTAGCTATTTGTGTTCGTGTTTGCAAATTTCAAATTTTGCAAACGAACTCTACAGATTGAGATTTGAACTGCATGTATTTCATTAATTGTAGATGTCTGTATTTCGGATGATGATTTGTATACATGTTAGTTACTGATTCTTTACAGGTATACTGCACTGATGACGGCTAAAAATCCAGATATGTCAGTATTTCCCGTAATGGATTGTATCAAATGTTGCTCTCATCTCATTTCAGAGTAAATAGTTTATTAAGTTGCATGGCTTCTGTAATGTGCAATATTTGGGCCCAATATAGAACTCCGTTTTCTCATATTGAGAAAATGCGATAGTTTTTAGTCGTCAATTTATTCTGTGTGACATTAATTCAAATTTTTTTGTTTATGTAACGTGGCAGATTGTAGCAGTGATAATAGTAATGGGCAAAAGACCGTTCCAGGACACCATAAAATTCAAAAAAATAGTATCTTTAAAAAGGACATAAATTCATGAATTTGAACCCTTTTTCAGGTTATGAAGACCTAAATTCATAAATTAGGGCGTTTTTAAAAATACCCAATTTTCAAGTTTTTCAAAATCTCAAATTTGAGAATTACAATTTTCACCTTGAAAATCATGACCGTTCCAGGACACCAAAAATCATAAAAGTTGAGAATTTCAAATTCATGAATTTTATCCATCTTTCAGGTTTTTAAAATATAACATGTGACTAACAATATTTCTTTAAAAATGGAAGAAACAAAAGTGGAAGAAACCGCAAGAATATATCCTTCGTTATCATATGAACGTAGTTCTACTTTAATGGACATTGAAAAGATTAACATTGAAAAAATGAATAAAGAAAAACACAAAGATAGAGTACGTTATATGAAAGATAAGGAATCTCAAATTATTATTAAGATTAGAGCATTATAAAAAAATAAGAAAGAGATGGAGTAAAGTAATGAATGTAACACAAGGAATTGGCATATTCTTAACAATAAGTTTAGGTGCTTTAACAATTGTTATATCTTCAGGTGTTTTAGTAATTCCAGTAGTTGCTACAGCTTTAACAGGTACGGGTGTTTTTGCAACTTCACTTGTTACAATGTTAGATAAATCTTTAATAACTAAGAAACGAAAATCATTAAAAACTAAGCATTTACATATTAAAGAAGTTTATGACAAATTACACTACTACTTTCAAAGAGTATGTGATGATAATGTTATTACGTTAGATGAGATTGAAAAATTTGATCAAATAGCTAATGAAGTAAATCAAATATCATTTCAATCACAGACAGAAAAAGTTAATGATAAAAATAAAAAGGATGGTAAAATTTCTAGTGATGGTAAAATTTCTAATGAAGAAAATGACAAAATTTTTTTAGAAGAGCTAAAAACTTTAAGCGAAAATTTAAGCAAAACTTTATTAAACAAAACTTTATTAAACAAAACTTAAAACGAGAAAACTTTAAACGAAAAGATGTCAAACAACAAAGCAATAAAAAAAGAATTTGTTCAGTAAAATGTTTTTGTTGTATTCCAATGTTACCACAAAATTCAAATATTATATTTTAAAAATGGATAAAATTAGAGCTGATAATTTTAAAAGAATAAAACAATTAGAAGAGTTAATAAAACAAAGAAATATTATGAAAGAAAATCATCTTCAACATAGAATGATAAAAGCTGGTATTCAATCTGATATGTTTGAAAAAATGCAGCAAACCGAGCAAGTAAAAACTGATTTTGAAAAACAGATAACAGATCCAGAGCACAAAACTATATTAGATGACTATGGATTACTAGAATCAAACATTAATAAGAAATTACCAAAATCTATGCAATTTGAACATTCTATTTCATTTATAGATGGAAAAACAATACCTAGATTTTATCTCGGACAAAAAGAAATATTTCCACAACCTTTTCGAGGTTTAATTTTTTCACCAGATAAATCTCCTTTTAATTTAGATAGAAATTTTGTTGATCTTTTAAGAGGAGCAGATTTAAATAATTATGCTGTAGAAGATCTCATAAAATATAAAGCTATGTTAGATAGAGTTGGTGCAGTAAAATCTCTAAGACGTTATAAACAATTAGAAAATTTATTATCAACGGGAGTTAAAGTAGGAAAAGGTTTATCTGAAAAACAGAAAACAGAAACAACTGTATTCTTACCAGATGATCCACAAGAATTACTAAATAGATTAAATATTTTATTATCTGCAATAAAAGAAGGACATAATTCTAGTTTCAATGAAATTCATGCTATATTGAAAAGACTGTTAGAAAAGAAGATTCTAAATGAAGAGGATTATAAAAGTATAACCGGACATCTCTGATGTCTTTAAGGGCTTCGCCCGTAGCTGAAATATGTTGTTTCTAATTTTTTTATAAAAAATATTTATTCAAAATTTTAACTAAAAAATGTGTTCAGCAGATTTAGACAAAATTAATAATCATTTAGAAAATTTGACAGAGATTTTGGGTTCATCAAAATTTAGTACGACGTTAAAAATTATAACAACTACTTCATCACACACTTGTAATTTAAAACCCATTCTACATTTGGAACAAAATAAAAATTATCAAATTGCATTGACTAGTTTCTCTACATTTAACAATATTCAAAACGTTATCAAAGATGTGAATGATCAATTTAGATATTCTACTGATAAAGGCAAAACATGGAAAATATTAACTTTTCTTCCTGGTTCTTACGAAGTTGAATCAATATCAAATGAAATTAAGAGACATTTAGGTATACCATTTAAAGATAAGAAACAATTACATTTTGAAGTTGAACCGGCAGTCAATAAATTTTCTCTTACTTTAGACGAAAATCATCAAGTTGATTTTAATCATGATAGATCATTGTCAAAGCTATTAGGATTTAATAAACAAACCTATAGTCAAGGTTATCATTTAGGTGAGAAGATTCCAAAAATAACTGAAATAAATTCAATTGTTGTACATTGTGACATTATTGAAGGAGGATATATAAATGGTAAATTATCAAATTTAATATTCAGTTTTCCAGCTTTTACTGTACCCATTGGTTATAGACTAAATGTAATTCCACAAACATTAATATATTTCCCTATTACAAGAAAAACTATTAACAACATTAACATTAGAATCACTGATTAAAAAGGACAAGAAATAAATTTTGGAGGTGAAGAGATTATGATAGATCTTTTGGTTCGGGAGGTATAAACTCCTACGCGAAGCTAGAGAAGTTTAATTTTCTTCTTCTTTAAAAATAAAAATAAAATGAAAATAAATTTTTTTATTAAAAAATGAGTGAAGTGCCCCCATTAAACAAAAAAAACTCAAATTTAATCATCATCCAAATTTATCTAATAAAGTTTTGTCAGTTATTTGTGGAAGATCAGGATGTGGAAAAACGTATCTATTATTTAAAATTTTAACGACTCCAAATTTTTTGGATTATAACAATCTTATAATTTATACAACAACAGCAGAACAACCCGTCTATCAATTTTTAAAATATGGATTTGAAAATAATCTTAAAAAAACAGCAATTGCTTCATTATTCAAAGAATATGAAAAATCTGAAGATGAAGAAGAAATAAGTTCGTGGTGTGAAGAAGCAGCAAAAAATAATCAGTTAGTTGAAACCAATAAAAATAAGCATATAAAAATACAATTAATAGATGATAGTGGTAATATGCAAGATCCTAGTAAACTAGATAAAACAATGAAACATTGTGTAATTTTTGATGATTGTGTTAATGATAGAAATCAGTCAGTTCAGAGAAATTATTTCACAAGAGGTAGACATAATAACTGTAGTGTTTTTTATTTAACACAAAGTATGTATTCATTAGACGGAAGTGTTATTAGAAAGAATGCAAATATATTTATACTATTTGAAATAAATGCAAGAAACTTAAGTGATTTGTTAAGAGATTTATGCGTAAGAAATAAAGATGAATTTAAACAATCGTGTAACAATGCTTGGTCAAAAGATTATGGATTTATCACAATTAATATTGATAAAAAAATTCATGATAGAGTTATAGAAAATTTTTTCGCGGAGTGATAAAAATATACAAATATAGTGTTATAATATTTTTTTTCATTTTATATATATATATCGAATTTGTCTATCTTAGAAATTAGAAAATTAAAAAGGTGAAGTAGTTATTCCATCAGGTAAAATTTTTCTTTTATCATCAAATGGATCTAATGCTAATTTATGTTCTTCTTTTAAATACATTTTATGTTTCTTTGAATTAAGTCTATAATTACATGCTGTTTTTATTTCATTATTAAATAATGCATTTTTATAATCTTGAAATGTTATTTGATTAGCCACTGATGCCTTTGAAATTCCTTTTAATGTTTTATGTGGTTTAATATTATTAGTTGTATCATAACAGTAACATTTAGATTTTAAAAATATAGCTTCTGTTATGAAATCTTCATTTCCTTCTAGTTCATCTTTTACTTTACATAAATCAGAAGGATGAATGATATCTTTTATTTTATTAATTTCTTCATCAAGTGAAGAATTATACGGTATTGTTAATTCTAAGAAAACAGAATCCGTATCTGTTAAGTGTAGTTTATAGTTTTTGCCATAAGCAGGTGCTAAATAATCATATATAAATCTATACATAAATAGTTTAGCTAATTCTAATATAGTGAATCCAATAAAATTAAACTTATCATGTTTTACGCTAATTCGACGTAAATGTACAGCACATAGTTCATCACTAAATCTAGTAGTTCTTTTATATGTAGGTTTCCTTGTTAAATTTTGAAACCTATCTTTATCATAAACTATTTCAATATTTTGTCTATTACGCACATTTTCTAAAGTCTTACCATAAAATGCATTATTCATTAATTTGAAGAACACGTTTCCAAAATCATCTTTATTTCTTTTAGCTATTTTACGTTTTTCAATATTGAACTCTATATAATTTTTTAACCATTTAGATTTTTGATAAAATAGTTTTCGATGTATTTTGGTGAGAATCATTCCATGTTCTAAATACCAATCTAGCATTCTTCCTTCAACAACATACTTTCCTTTATTGCTTTGTGTTAACATAAGTTTTTTTGTTGGTCTGTATTTTTTAGGAATTAAAGATTTTTGATAATCTGAAAAATCTTCTATATTAGGAATTTTGTTTTCGGGACAGAAAGGAAAATATTTTGTTTTATCTTTTATTTCATCAGGGTATACTAAATCAACTTCATATATATAACCATGATTATAATCTCCATCATATGTTTTTTGATAATCTAGAACGGGCGAAGCCCTAGTAGACATCTCTGATGTCGTACGAATATTACACCATTCCATCTCACCTGTTGGTAATTCTTGTATCATGCAAGAAGAATATAAGCTATTAAAATCATAATATAACAAATAGTTTTCTCTCATGATTTCATCAACTGCTGCTTGACTATCTTCATTTGATATAAGTCCTTCTATATTTTGATTAAACAATTTTATAAACTGATCGCTTTCTTATGGAGATAAAGGTTTCATTATTCCATAATCATCAGGATTTACTTTTTTATTGTAACACTGTACATAACGATTACCTAAAACTGATGAAACTCCACCTCTAATTCCAGATTCAAAAAATAATAATTTATCATATGTATTTTCTTTATAATGTTTAAGTTTAACGGACTTTGTCCTAGAGCCATCGGCTTGAACACCCGTATGTTTCAATCCTGCTAGCCATGTTAAACCTGGTGTAGAATAACAATAACATGGATCTATTCCGTAATATTCTAAACACATATCACGAAAGTTTTCGAAAAGATCAGCTAGTATTAATACATCTATCTGAAGATATTTCATTGTATAATCATACATTGTTCTACAGTTTAACTATCTCCAATTCTTTTCAGCTTCTGCATAGTCTTCTTTAGATAATTGTGATTGTTTTAATGTTGATTTAAATTTATTTATTGGAGGAAGTTGTTTTTCTTCCATAATTTTATTCACAGAATTAAAATCAGTCTTCGACTGTGAACCACAGGTTTTAGCTCCAGTTATATCAGTCTTCGACTGTGAGCCGCAGGCTATATACTCATACGGAAATATTCCTTTTAAAGGTTTTAAATTATATTTATTTAATATTTTACATTGTTCAGATTTCAAAGTTTTTCCCATAACATCTAATGAATAAGGAGTAAAAAATCTAAATGCATCTAAAATTCTAATACAACCTAATTGCATTGAAAAATATTCTTCTTCTGTTTTACATAGTACATTTATTTGTTGTAGTTGTAATTTTTCAGATGAAAATAAATCTTTCATTACTAGATGGAAATCATATTTAGAACCATTGTAGAAATATAGAGGAACAAAGTTATATTTAAATTTATTAGCATTAAGATTACAAGAATTATGTGCTGCACCTCTATATAATCCATTTAGATGATCATGATCTTTTACCTTATCAATATATCTACCTCTACCATTTTTATAATTTTTTGCAAATTCTTTTCCACAGTAATAACATTTTGTTTCATTAACAAAATTTAATTTTTCTTTTTCTGTTAATGGCATCATTGGTATATTTGTTTCAAGCAATTGTGAAAAGCGACCTTGTAATTCTTCTACTTTCTTTGTAAACATTTCTGAACTATCTTCACCATAGTATTGATAATATTCTGATTTAAATAATTCAGGATAATTTGAATGAATGTACATTCCCCAACATAATGGTTTTTGTTCAAATAAATATTTTTCTTTACTTTGTTCAGATGCACTTTTTTCATAATTAAAAACCGAAGGTTCTAATTGGCCCGTACCATTTTCAGAATTATCATTTTTAGAATCGGGTGAAGCCCTGGAACTTTCCGTTTGATTTTGTGTCATATTAACATTATATGCTTCAAAATCACAATAAATAGTAAAGGGTACTTTATTTTTAAAATACCATTTATTATATTCTAAATAATCATCTTTAGGAAATGTGTTTGTGACTGCTTCATTTTGTTGGCAATTCTCCAAATGTCTATTCATTTCTTCTTTAGTTCTAAAGCTCGTCATACATTGAAGACAAGGAAAATTTGTATTATCTGAAGTTTTTGTAAATATAGAAACATCTTTACACAATATAAAATGACCCTGATAATATAATATATTCGCTTGTGCTGGCTGTTTTGTCTGTTCTAGTTTTTCAAATTTATCTTGATATATTTCATGTGTTTCATCAATTTGTCTTTGTAAATCTTTTTCAGTCTGTTGATAATTTTGATTTAATATTTGTAACTGATAACTATATTCTTTATCATATTTTTTTTATATTGTTGTAGACATTTTTTTAAAGATTCATTTATTTTTTGATTGGTTTCATTTTCTTCATTATTTAATTCTTTATTGTCTTCATTTAATTTTTGAATCGTTTCTATCTTATTTTGATATTTATGGCCATATTCTTGTACTAATATTTTTGTTTGTTGTTGATAATCTGTTTTACATTTTTGTAAACTTTCATTTAAATTTTGTAATTTTTGTTGATATTCTAAAGATAAAGATAAATAATCGGTATCATAATCATAATTACGTCCTTTATAATTATTATGATTAATCATTATTGGTGATAGTGTTTTAACAATTTCAAATTTTTCAGTACATATTATATTTCCTTGGTAAAAAATATTATGATGCATGTAATTTCCCCTATCATTATATACTATTTCTGATTGACATAAATTTTTATTATTCAAATAAAATCTTTTTGAATCTGAGTAAAGTGGAGTAATTTTACCAATAGAAGGATAATTCACATTTAATTCAAAAACATTTACTTCTATTAAATTTTTATTCTTTTTATGAAACTTTTTTGACCTATTATAATCATATGGAAATTCATCTAAGCCATCAGAAAGATCAAATTCATTTATGTATTCTTCTTTATTATAATGACTTAGTCTTTCTTTATGATATTCTGCAGGATGTAAATGTGCTATAATACTCCACAGAAAACAATAATCATCTTCATTTTTTATGTTGATTATTTGTGGTGAACTGAAAGGTAAAGGAACATAACTACCACCAGTATTATTTTTATATTTATCAATTACTATTTTCTTAGATAGTATTTTAACAAATTTCCAACCAGATTCACGTAACTGGGCTTCAATTATACAATTTTCTAATTTAAGTATCATCGATTCAAATATGGGTTGTATATCATTTACATTATGAATTTCTTGCGAATTTGTAAAATGTCCTTGTATTATTTCTTCAGGAATTCCATCAGGTCCATTTTTTGTATAAAGTACTTCTACATTCATATAACATTTGAAAGATTTCTTAAATATTTTGAAAAAGTTTGTTAATACATTATAAAAAGTTTCATCGGTTTCATTATGTTCAACGGACTGATTAAATAAATATTTTATATCTGTTACCGCTTCATCGGTTTTTTCAATTTCATCAAATTCATCTATTTCGTTAAATTCATCAGTATCGCTAAACAAATATCTTCCATCTGGTACGGGCGAAGCCCTAGAACCTTCGGTTTGTACGGTCTCATCTTCACTATTAAAAACTTTTTTATATTCCGAATGTGAATAATCATCAAACATTTTTTTAACTTTTATATCAGTAGGCAATGTTTCTAGATAGTTTATATAATTATTTAATTTTAATATATTTCCTTCATCAACTCGATCTACATTCTGTAAATGCATTTTACTATTTAAATGAGATTGATAACTTCTTTTTGTTTGCAACTTTTTTTTACATAAGTTACAATAAAACTTAAAACAATAAAAAATTGTGTTTTAATTTTAGATATAAACATTCTAATATCAAGGACTTGAGTGTTATTTTATATTATTATATATTTCACGTTCCTAAGTTATTTTATTTTCTTTATCATATTAAGTTTTATCATATATTATTATACATTTCACGTTCTTAAGTTATTTTGTTTTCTTTATCATATTAAGTTTTATCATATATTATTATACATTTCACGTTCTTAAGTTATTTTATTTTCTTTATCATATTTAGTTTTATCATATTAAGTTTTATCATATTAAGTTTAATCATATAAAGTTTTATCAAAAGATAATTTAAATTTTTTTTCACTAACTATTGATTCTTCATCATCATCATCATCAATTGATTCTTCATCATCATCATAAATTGTTTCTTCAACATCATAAATTACACTTTTTGGTATAGGATGCCATTCCCTGATAGGATACCATTCCCTGATAGGAATATCTAATTCTAAATTACATCTTTTATCTGATAATAATATAATAGAGAAAAATATTGGTCTTTGATCTCTTGGAAAATTTAATAACACCACCATAATCTGAATCACTTTTAGTTTTTATTAAAGATGTTAAAATTTTAAATTGATTAGATGTTAATCCTGATTTAAATTTTGTAGACCCGACACATAGTTGTCTAACAGTATCTTCAACTATACCATCATTATGATTTTCAATTGTAAGAAAATGAAATTTAGATAAATTTTTATAATTACTAATATTTTTATAATCTTTTTTACCATTTACACCTTTTTCAGGTGTTTCAGAATCATCATTATTATCATAAGATTCTTCAATATGATTCAGAGGATTATTATGATTATGGTCATTGTTAATAGTATAAGGTGTTGTCCACATATAAATTTTCTCTTGTTGAGCTAAACCATTTATATAAGATTTTAATAAATTAATATTTAAGTTGGAATATAATCCTATATAAGTATCATCATCATATCTTTGGGGCATTTCTAATGTTTCTTGTTTATAAATTGTGTCTCTATAATATACCTGACATAATAATTCTTCATTATGTTTTTTACTCTCTATGTGAATGTTATATTGATTTTGTTCATCAACAAATAATCTAATTTTTTCCTTCGAAAAAGATTTTAATTTTTTAACTAATTCTTTAATATTGATATAATTAATAATTTTATTTTCTATCCAATCAGTATTACTAATCGGCAAAACTGCTCTAATAAATCCATAAACATTATTATGACCTATTATAACCATATTTTCTTTATTTAATTCCACATAAGCTACATCATTATATTTACTAACAATATCCATAAATTTTATAAATGGATCACCTGGAAATAAACAACGATTAGTTTCTATAGAAGGTAAACCTTTAGTCTGTTCTCTAAATATTTCGGCTTGTAATTGAAATAAAATATTTACATCTATACATGGATTATTATTATTATCAAAACATTTATTTTCAAATCCCGTTGATCTCGTCGAATAAGAAGAACAGGATGATGCGGACGAATATAATTTTTTTAAATTCGGTTTTTTCATTTTTTTATTTTTATTAGAAAAAATTTTATTTTTTTATTTTTATTAGAAAAAATTTTACTTTTTTATTGTTTTAAAAATGATGTTACCAAATGTTGGTGGAGGTGCATATATCCCGAATAATCGTGAATTAGAAATAGAGATAGAAAATTATATCATGAAAACTGGAGATGTTTTATCTGCTCCATTGCATCTTTCTATTCTTCCGCAACAAAATACAGAGTTGACAAACAAACAATATGTTGATACACAAATCAATGACTTAAGAGAAAAATATATAAACGATGTTTTGGTTCCACTGATGAATGAATTAAAGTTGCTTAAACTTAATGACAAATCATTAAACGAAAAATTCTTAAAACTTGATAAAAAGGATAGAGAGCTAGAAGCAGATATAGCAAAACTTTTTAAAAAGATTTCAGAACAATCAAAAATTTTAATATTACTTTCTATAAATTTAAAATCTGCAGTCATTAAGAATAAACATCAGATAAAATTATTGAAAGAACAATTAGAAGATGAAATAGAAAAACTACCTGAAAGAATTTAAAAAAATTTAAAACAGTTACAAGCTACATTCCAAAAAAGTGTTGATGAATTGAGTTCTAAAATTACTCAACAAATGAAAAAGATGAATAGAATAATAAATGAAGTAAACTCGCTTAATCAAAAAGTTGATAAAATGAAAACTCTTAAAATCAATTTAGAAAATGAATTAAAGAAAAATTTACAAGAAAACTCTAAAGAAAATAAAGAACAGTTAGATTCTGTTAAAAGACAATTAGATGTTCTTAAAATTAAGTTAAATGCACTTAAAACGGCATTGAAGATTAATCAGCAGAAAATGCAAGTTAATAGAAAAGAAATTAAAGTACATCACACGCTGCTTGACGCAATAGATAAAGTGCAACAGTCAATTAATAAAGTTATCTCGAAGTTGTTGTCCATTCACAAACGTAAATCTTAAACGGACCAAAGGTCCTCAGGTTACTAACCAATCGTAGATATTTTTCCCAAAAGTCAAATTTAATCCTAAAAAATGCCTATAATTTATAAACACAATCTTAAACATTTTGCTTCAAATGAAAAAATTGCTCATGAACCATCTATGAAATCTGTTTACCATTATGAGATTGTAGAAACAGTCGGAACACAAAAGCTCCTAGGCACCGCAGCTGCCGTCCAAAAAGAAGGGGATAGTGTAAACAGCGGAGCCGGTATATTTTCTGGTATTGGAAGTATCGTTAACTTAATTAAAAATAATAAAGATTTGATTACATCTGCTGCAAAAGGAGCAGCTGCTATAGGTAGTACAGCTAGTGCAATATCAAATGCTGTTAAGTCTCAAAACGAATTAAAACAACTAGAAGCTATTCGTAAACTTAGGAATGATTCTGAAGAACTAAAAAATTTAAAAAAACTTTCAGAGGAAACAAAAAATAAAATTGCTAACATAGCCGTAGGGGGTGAAACCTTGAGGAGCGGAGCTCCGTCTGATAGTAAACATAAGAAGAAATCAGGCGTAGCCATAAAACGTTCAATTGAAGAAATAAGAAATGGCGTGAGTAGCAACCTTCGGTCTAACCCGCAAAGCTGTAGCGGAGCTGGTCTAGCAAAATTCTAAAATATATTTTTTAGTAAAATTATTTTAGTAAAATTATTTTAGTAAAATTATTTTAGCAAAATTTTTTTAGTAAAATTGTTTTAGTAAAATTATTTCAGTAAAATTTTTTTAGTAAAATTTTTTCTGTGTGTGAGAAAAAGCAAAAAAGTCAAATTATTTTTTATAAAAATGTTTTCGCTTATCGAAAATAAATTTAGATTAGACGATCCTCCGTTCGTCAGTTATAATCAAAAAAAGAATGACTATATAAGAATTGCTATGAATCCCGGTTCTTCCAGTAGAGTAAATACTGGAAGAGATTAAATTTTTGAAGTTGATAATCAACAAAGTTATTTATATCTACCTGATTCATTTTTACACTGTGAATATTCTTTATATAGTGATGCCAATTTTAAAACACCATTACCTGATACCGATAATATTGCACTAGAGAAAAATTTCTTTCCAAGATTATTTACACAAATGCGTTTAGATGTTGCAACTCAAAATATAGAAACAATAAGTGATTCTCCAGGTGTAATTGATACCATGCTTAGATTTGTAACAATTGGTGAAAATAATAAAAAGTATGAAATCGAAGGTTGGTTTCCTGATACAAATGATGGTATAATTGTTGATGATTTAACTCACGCTGGAACAGATTCAGCAGGAATTGCGAAAGATGTAGAAAATATTGCAAAACATTTAAATAAAACAAACAATAGTGCATATAAAGAAAGACGTGAATTTAACAAGAAAAGTAAGCAAACAGTAAATTGGTCATTGTCTCCATTATTAGGATATTTAGATTATGATAAAATATCATATCAATTAAAATTTAAATTAATAATTCATCGTACAGCAAATAATGAATTAATCTTTTTTGGTAAGACTGGAAAAAAAGCATATTTAAAAATTGATAGACTTGAATGGTGGATTAAGCATATTACTCCCAGTTTAAAGATTGAAACAGCTATTGCAAAAAGATTAAATACTAACAAACCAATTCCAGTTAATTTTCTAAAGCGTACTGCTAGTTCAGTAACTTTTTCCGAAGAAAGATTTAACTGGCATTTTACTAGAACTGCGAATACTCCAAGATATTTATTACTAACTTTTCAAAGAAATAATTCTCCAAGTTTTGATAAGAACAATAATCTCTTCCATATTAATACAATTCGAAGTTTACAAGTTTCATTAAATCAAACCCGATATCCAATTGATCCATTAAGATTCGATGATACCAATAATCAATTTATGGAAGGATATGATTCTTATCGAAATCTTTGTATAGAATTTGGAGTTGAACCACAATTAACTCCTGGAGATTGGAGACATTTATATCCTGTTTTCTGTTTCGATTTAAGTGCACAATCTGAAGATATTATTAAAAATGGTTGTGTAACAATTAATATTGAAAAAAAAGATTCCACAACTTCATTGATGGCTTATGGTTTATTGCTAGAAGATGTAAAATATTCTATTGAAATTCTTAATGGAAAGATGGTGAGGATAGGCTAAAGCCCAAGACTTCGTCGATTGATTAATTTTTTCATAACTAGAATAGATTAAAATTTTTTAGTAATTAGTAATAACATTTTTTCGTAACTAGAATAGATTAAAAAATTTTGGTAACTTAAAATTTTTTCATAACTTAAAATGTTTTTATTAAAAATGTCGCAAGCGAAAAGTAGTAATAATAAAACTGTTATATTAAAATTACGTAATATTGTTGACAAAAATACCCCTAAAACTATTACGATTAACAAAAAAAAGTATTACATAAGTAAACCAATGATGGAGAATATTCAATTACAAGAAGAAAAGAATGGCGGGATTCTCCCATTAATTCCACTAATAATAGGTGGCATAGCTGCAGCAGGCAGTGTTGCAGGTGGGACAGCTGGTATTGTCCAAGCAGTAAATAAAAATAAATCAGAGAAGGCAGCATTAGAAGAACAAAAACGACATAATAGAGAGTTAGAGAAAGTTGCTAGGGGTGAAGGAGTAGTAGATAATTTTATTAGTAAATTAAAATTAGTTGATGAAGGAAAACGAGTTCTCAAAAATATTCTCCACAATGTTGATGATTTAATTGAAATTAAAGAAACTAAAGATGGTTCTGGAATATATCTAAGTCCTAGTATGATTCGGTAATAACCTCAGGACCTTTGGTCCATAAGGTAAACATTTATTTTATCTTTTAAATTTTTTTATTTTTTAAAATGAATTCTAAAAATTCCGAAAATTTAATTAAATTAAAAAATTCTAATTTAGATTTATTGAATTATCTATTAAACAAAAATAAAAACTCAAATTGTAAAATTTATGAAGGTAACGACGACAAACAAAGTTTGGCTACTACCTACGGTGGTGACATACAAAAAACATTAGAAAACTTTCCTGGATTTATTTGGAGTAAATATTCGAAAGAAAAACATCTTCCTGGTCATTCATATACTGGTCCAGGAACTCGATTAGATATAAGACTAGATGAGAATAATAATCCGAAACCAGGTGAAGAACCAATAAATAGAGTAGATGCCGCCGCTTATAGACATGATTTAGCTTATCGAAATCATGATCTAAGTTCTCGTCATGCAGCTGATAAGAAGATGATTCAAGAATTAGATAGTATTCAAAATCCTACATTTAGAGAAAAAATTGAAAGAATGTTTGTTAAGAAAGCTTTACAAGCTAAAATATTATTCGGTCAGGGGATAGATGAAACGACAGCAAAGCTGTCTGAGAGCAACGCTCGAACCTACGCCTCCGAAATGTCGAATGACTCAAGCCGCTACGCGTCTGAAATTCATAAAGAATACAGAAGGCCTAAATATTTATTGAAAGTAAAAGTATTTAATAAAGATGATATTTGGAGTACTGATATTATTCATATGCCGAATGAAAGGGACTACAAATACGCATTGACCGTTATAGATTTATATACACGATACGCTTGGGTAAAGCCTTTAAAAAATAAAAGTGGTCTTTCAGTTAAATATGCGTTTGAAGAAATCTTTAAAGAAAGTAAGAGAAACCCAAAAAAATTGTTTGTTGATAAAGGGTCGGAATTTTATAACCGAAACGTTCAGCCACTATTTGAAACTGTTTATTCAACTGAAAATGCAGGGAAGGCCGTAGTGATAGAAAGATTCAATCGGACGTTAAAAAATAAATTATTCAAGAAATTTACTGAGCAAAGAAATGAGAAATGGTTGAAGATATTACCAGGAATTGTAGAAGAGTACAATAATAATGTTCATTCTGGTATTGAAGAAACCCCAAAGAATGCTTCTGACGACCCTGATTTGATAAAAAAAATATACGAGAATAATTACTCGAATGAGAGTATTCCGAATTTGCAGAAACTTAAGCCGAAATTTAAAATTGGAGATAGAGTTAGGATATTTAAATATAAGAATAAATTTGAAAAAGGCTTCGTTGGCTATTGGACTAAAGAAATATTTGAAGTTTGTAAAATAAATCAAACTTATCCGATTACTTACGAAATCAAAGATTTAGATGACGAAAATATCAGAGGCCGATTTTATCAAAATGAATTACAACGAACTGATTTTTGATTATCATTATTATTGGAACTAACGTTTCGGGAATGAAATTCCCTTATTCAATTCCCTTATTAGGCGTAGCCATAGAACCTACGGTTCGTTCAATTCTAACATAATATCAAGAAATGGTACTCCTTTTTGTAATTTAAATAAAACATAAAGACATAATTGACCACAATAAGTAGTTCCCGGTTTTTGAATTTGAAATGTATTATAAATTCCATTGCCAAATAATTTTTTGACTTCGTTTGTAGGTGGAAGTCCATAAGAGTCGAACCAATAGTTCTCGGCCTCCGGGCGGTCAAAATAGTAATTATCTCGATTTTTATTAAAGATACCTGCAGACCAATGTATTCCTTTTTCATCTGACGTATGAAGATTTGTTATGAAATTTATAGTTATTGATGGAACTTTGTTCCGGGAACTGAAGGTTCCTGTTGGCTTATTTTTTAGGAATTGTAATTCGTCTCTCATTAGAGCATGAAAATTCTTTATTCCTAATTCATTTGCGATTTTCTTTAGGTCGAAATTTGTCGTGGTTTGCGTTCCATATAATTTAAAAAACTCCTTTATGTTGCTCATTTTATAATAAAAAAATTTCTTAAGGGACCCCTAGAAGACAGAAGGGAGGGGGTATTGATTTAAAACTGTTCTCTAATGATGACTTTCCTTACTACTTGGGGGTATTGATTTAAAACTGTTTCATAATGATGACTTTCCTTACTACTTGGGGGGGGGGTTATTGATTTAAAACTGTTCTCTAATGATGTCTTTCCTTACTACTAATTCGATTTTGAAATGATTAAAATTTAATCTAAATTAAAACGTTACATTGTTACATTTTATTAGTAGAGTTAGTGTTTCGTGCAATTTTTATCAATAGTAATTCATTACTCATCAATATGTGAAAATTCTTTATTCCCAATTGCTTAGCAATCTCATTTAAATCGAAATTTGACGTGGTTTTGTTTGCCGTATATTTTTTGGAAGTCTCTAAATTTTCTCATTTTTATAGAAGATAAAATGTTTCTATTATATTCCCGTAAATGAGTAATTAAAAACAACACATGGATATTTCAATATGGATATTTGCAAAAATGCAACCACACAAGTCTACAAATATTGATGTCCACAGCGTGGACAACGAATTTTCGTTCTCCAGTAAAATAAAATAAAATCAGCTACTACTATTCAACTTCCTTAAAACAATCGGTTATTAACTATAATATTACAAATTGCATTAACAACATGTCCACAGCGTGGACAACGAATTTTCGTTCTCCAGTAAAATATAATAAAATCAGCTACTACTATTCAACTTCCTTAAAACAATCGGTTATTAACTATAATATTAGAAATTGCATTAACAACATGTCCACAGCGTGGACAACGAATTTTCGTTCTCCAGTAAAATAAAATAAAATCAGCTACTACTATTCAACTTCCTTAAACCAATCGGTTATTAACTATAATATTAGAAATTGCATTAACAACATGTCCACAGCGTGGACAACGAATTTTCGTTCTCCAGTAAAATAAAATAAAATCAGCTGCTACTATTCAACTTCCTTGAAACAATCGGTTATTAACTATAATATTACAAATTGCATTAACAACATGTCCACAGCGTGGACAACGAATTTTCGTTCTCCAGTAAAATAAAATAAAATCAGCTACTACTACTTTTAAGTTCTTTTAAGCTTCTTTTAAAAGCTTTCATATTTCCGAAGACAATCTTCTAACAATGATAAATTCGATTTCAAAAAACGTAAGGGTACATTTAGTCTACAAATCTTTGGAAAAATAGATGCCATCTTACCTAATTTAATTGCAAATGCAATTTCAGTCCTTGAATAAGAAATGTTATTAGTTTGCAATAAATGTTGAAAGTTTGCCTTATCCTTTTCACACAGTTCCAGTAAATAATTCGCGTGTTTTCCCAGGTAGATTTTCATCATTATGTTAATAACGTTATTTTTCTTCTCCATCACATAAAGAGTATTTAAATTTGCAATGGCTTTAGCAGTATCTCCTGAAGGCTCAACAAAGTCTTCTAAGGAATCCACAAATTCATATCGGGTAGATAAAGACGTCGTTTATTGATGATGAAGGTCGTCAATCTTTCCGTCCCTTTCTCTTTCTTTCTTTTCTTTCACGAGTAAGCGTTTTGCTTTTCTTCTCCGTTTTCTTTCCTTATCAAAAAATGTAGGGTCAAAAATAATAGGAAATTTCTCCATTTGTTCAATGATGAAAGTGTTATATTCTTCCTTCTTATCATTGGAAATATATCGTTTTGAAATTTCTGTAAATAACTCCGGAAACGTAGCAATAATGTTTGACTGCTCTTCGATAACTTCTTGTGTTGACATGACTGATCACAGCGCAGCACACGATACAATGACAGACGAGAGAGATAAATGAAAACAGTACAGCTGGCAGATATCTTAACGTCATACGGGTGTGCTGACGCATTAACAAGAATTAAAACAACTTGCCTAACGTACAATTAAAATCTCATTGTTTCACAGAGTAGTAGCAGCTGTTTGTTCTTTCATACATTGTTTCCTTTCAAATGTTTGAGTTGGAGGACACAGCTCTTTACACTGAAATGCCTTTTATTCATAAATGCGAGAAGCAGATGTTCTCTACAATTGAGTGTTCATCTGAGTGCAAAGCAGTAGATAAATTGTAAGAACGCCAGGAACGGTCATGATTTGAGCGAGAAAATTGTAATTCTCAAATTTGAGATTTTGAAAAACTTGAAAATTGGGTATTTTTAAAAACGCCCAAATTTATGAATTTAGGTCTTCATAACCTGAAAAAGGGTTCAAATTCATGAATTTATGTCGTTTTAAAAAATACCATTTTTTGAAAAAATGGTACTTTTTGAATGGTCTAAATTCATGAATTTAGGTCTTAAAAACCTGAAAAAGGGTTCAAATTCATGAATTTATGTCGTTTTTAAAGATACTATTTTTTTGAATTTTATGGTGTCCTGGAACGGTCTTTTGCCCATTACTGATAATTTCAAAGTTGTTGCAATAGCAATTAGTGACTCAATGATTTAATTTCTGTAAGTTAATTATGATTCAAAGGAAAACAGTTGCTGACACGAGTACCACTAACATTTATTTTCTACTTGCTCACCATTTGCCCGAACGCAATCTAATTCTTCGGTCAACAGCGCAAGAGCATATCTCTACGCAATCGCTCGTCGATTTGCAGAAAACGGTGCAAAGCTTTGTTTTCCAGTTCATTCAAATGCATAGGATGACTCTAATGTACCATTTTTTAAACGTGCCCAAAAGAAAAAGTCACAAGGCATTGAATCAGGTGGTATCGGAAGCCATTCCAAAGTCTCCTATGACGGTCAATCCAAGATTTAGGAAAATTACTTTTTAAATAATTTACGATGGGTCTGTAGTAGTGCGCTAGCATTCCATCCTGCATGAAGATATTCCTATCCTTCATGACATTCGGTACATTTTATGCAGCATAGAAAAGAAGATTTTACCACGCATTCTCGATTTCTCGAAAGAATAATGGCTCTCTCAAAGAAATGGCTTACGGAAATGCCTGCCCAAGCACTTAGACCGCGCTGACCATGGATTTTGTATGAAGATATTTGCTGGGACCAGGCCGCTCTGCTGAAGCAGTCTTCCAAACGTCGAACAGATGGACAACAATTTCCTAGTGGTTTCATGAAAATTCTTCACAATTTGGACGGGATCTTGTACCGTGTGACTTCATAGCACGATTAATAGAAAATGACAAAGCTGCACGAGAATAATGCATTATAAATTTGAATGTTATATTTTTGAACGAAATGAAGAAAGTTGTCTTTGAAACAGTTAAAGCAAAATCATCCATAGGCCTACATGTAGACTTCGATAATATGCAGTCTTTATATCAAGCTGAAATCGTCAATCGCTCAATAACGTCATGCTGATTTTGCATGGGGCAGGTAGACGGGTATTTGTACTACAGTCAGTCCAGCATTCGAAAACGGTTCTCCTGAAAAAAGTAGCTGTTCGAGTCATGTATTCTAGTGCACCTTGTTGAAGCTGATGATTGAATAAGGATCAGTAATAATTTTGTACATTTACTTGCTAACTGTGAGGATTCAGAAGCATCTTTATTAGAACAGACTTAACTTCTGCTGGAACGCTTTCAAAACTCACCGGGTTGTGTGATATCGAATGATCGCAAGTTTCTTACTTTGAGGGGGCCCACGACTACGTAATTTAGGGGGACCCATTCCGATTTGACTTTCCGGTTTTTATTTTTGATAAGAGTGGCAGCCCTGTAGTATATTAACAGTAAGAATGAGTAGTGTTACAAGTCTTAAGATTTCCATTTTTACCAGATATTGGGCCAAAGCTGATCAATTTTATTTCGTTGCTACGAGAAAGCTCCATTGAGTTCTTTTAAGAACTGATTAATCCAATGGTTACAGTAGCATTGCATCTGTACACTTGCGGATTGGAGAACGCCATCAGTCATCATTAGGGCTACTTCAATTAATAATTTGAATTAGTAAGCATTATATTCTATTTTAAATGGCTGCTGGGATGATTTTCATCATCGTATGAGAATTGTTCTTCGGCATGTGACTTAATAACTCAAAATTTGATTTCATTCCTCGTAATGAATCTGGAACAACTCCTGTCCTTGTACTCGTACTAACTCAGCAAGCACCATATTCTGAAATCTTTAGATTAGGTTCTGGTTGTGTTAGAATGCTTTCGGTTGATTTGTCGAAAACTTTCGATTAAATACCCCATCATGTCAATATTGAACAATGTCATAAATTTGATATTACGAATGCAACTATCAAGTGGACTTTGAACTTTTTGTCTGAAAGAGGTCAACACGTTCATGCTAATGTTTGTTTTTCTGAGTGCTCAACCGTTTTAAGTGGCATTCTACAAGGGAGTATAATAAGGCCACTTTTGTTTGATTCAGCTGCTTTAATATATCTCCCGCATGCATGAATGCAAAAATAAATAAATGTGCAGATCACATACTTTCTCTACATTGTGATCCAATGGAAGAAAGGCTACAGAAAGAATGGGATAACCGTATGAATTGATCTCACTCTGTTTGGCCATCAATATTTCTAATTGCATGTTATGATATTGTCTCTAAGTCGGATCTTCTGGTTGATCCGGTTTCTGTTAAAGATGAATTGTTTTGTCTCAAGTTGAATGTTTCAATTTCAGAGTGTATGCATTTCCCAAGACTTAAAGTAGAGCACTCATGTTAATTATCTAATTTAGCAAGCATGTAAGCCAGTTTACATTTCCCGTAATTTCCGGAGGTCGAATTGTCGAAAAAATCTCATTGTACAATGTTTAGACGCATTTTATCGTTCAGTTTTACTATACGCGTGCCCGTCGCTTTGCCATATCCCAAATGCCTGAACCATCGACTGCAAAGCATTGGACGATGCGTCTACCGTATCACAGACATTTTTCATGATGCATCCAATAGTTTGTTTTGTGAATCAAATAATACTTGTGTGTGAATCTGTTTTCTGACATTACCGTGAACGATGGCCATCCTCTGCGAGAAATATGATTTTGTCCGTACAACTCGCTGTTCTCGCTCATTTCGTCGACCTTTTCCAAAACTATACGTTTTAGCTCATCTTCTATTAAATTTTATCCTTAGTCTACATTGCTTTTCTACACCTTACCGTTCTACCTTTCCTCTTTTGTACATCATTGAACATCTTTATACGAGGGTCGTTAGAAAAATATCCGCATTTTGAATTTTTAACATTGAGAAATGACGCCGCGACGAAGCTAGCACTTATTATATCTATGGTAGTGCTCTGTCAATTGGGTATTCAAATTTCAAATCTCTAGCGCAAGTGAATTTTTTATAGATGTCTATTGTCTGTCAGATAGATAGCTTTGCTATCCGCCAATTTAAGAATCACAAATCTGTAGAAGATTTTCAAATTGTTTTGTGCAATGGAAGACGCCGTCTCGCAACAGAGAGCCATCATCTTTTTCTTGTGGAAGGAAGGCAATGCATCCTCCAATATTGCTGAACGACTTTCAATTGTCTTTGGTGATAAAGACTTGAAGACGAAGATGCAGTCAAGAATGTGGTGCGCTCGTGGAGATCCTTCACCTTTGAAGTCAAAGACTGTTCCATCCTGTCAAAAGGTGATGATTTCAGTGTTCTGTGACGAAGATGGATTGATCTTGGTGGACTACCTACCGAAGGGCGCGACCATCAACTCTGAATACTTCTGCAAGCTGGTGAACGAAGATCTGTGGCACCAACTCAAGCATCGAAGACGTGAGAAGCTTTCCATGAAGCCAATCTTCCAAATGGACAACGCCACGCCGCATACCGCTGCGCGAACCAAGGATTTGCTGGAGAAGTTAGGCTGGGTTGTGTTGCCACATCCCCTCTATTCGCCCGACTTGGCCCCTTAAGACTTCCATCTCTTTCCTCGCTTGAAGGAACCCCTGAGAGGAAGAAGATTCTCATCTTTGGATGAGATGAAGGAAGCGGTGGAGTCCTGGAGGCAAACTACTCCCAAGGAATTCTACCTAGGTGGACTCCGTTCCCTGGTAAGTCGGTGGAGGAAGTGTGTATCGAGTGGGGGAGACTATATTGAGAAATTGCGTGATGACAGTGAGTAATGTTATATGTTAGTTTGCATGAAATTACACTGTTACTGGAATTGGGAGTTTTCATTTTACTCTGTCCGGCAGTGGCGGCTCGTCCATTTGGGCAGGTGGGGCACTGCCCCACCTATTGAAATGTTGTCTAACTTAAATAACCAGCAATATCAGTAGTAGACTCCATTTCTTGATCATAAATGTCAACTATACTTCATGTACATTCCATTTGCGCGACAGTGACGCTAGCAGAATCCATCAATCGTTTTCAAGACTGATGGGCGCGGCCAAACATCGAGATTGAGATGACGTGAGAGTGGTTCATTTCACGATCTGAGCGAATAGACAGAATTAACACGCGATGAATGCGTCACAGAATGGGCACTCGAGAGGGTGCCCTAACGCTTCTGATTGGTTAACCGTCAATGCAAAGACAATGCACTGTGATTCCATTTTTACTGAGTGAGGTGATGTGAGGTTAGCACCAGCGATCAGTCCATGAATCAACATCCAATACCCTTCGGTATTTGTAATCTTTATTCAAAGCCTGAATGATAGACAAAATGTTGCTTCAACCGTGTAACTAAATGCAGTGACATAGACTTACACATGTATAGCATGTTGCTAACATATTCTTTGCTTTTCATTTACAAAATAAGATCCTTTTAGACTAGATTTTTGATTATGTAAAAATTTCATGCTTATGCCCCACCTGGACCAAATGTCACGAGCCGCCACTGCTGTCCGGGAACTTTTCTAACGACCCTCGTAGCAGGGTCGCTGTCGTCATACTTTCTTTATTTATACTTTTTGTTGGGCGATTTGCTGAATTTTTCATAACTTTTTGTCAAAATCCAGGCTAATTAAAGTTTAGGTGTCAATAGTCACGGTAATTTTTTGCTGGAATTTTTGTCAGAATTCTAAGAAATGATGCAGCACTGCAAAGTGTGAACGAAACCTATTATTTGCAAGTACACCGTTGTCCAACGATGGGAAGTTGAAATTAACTATAAAAGCTATATAACGTTTAAACGTTAGTCGCTAGAGACGACCGATTTCCCTCAAATACATTATATAGCAACTTGGTGGCGGACATTTGGCTTAGGTCTGGATGGACAGTAAGAAAGCTGGTGTATCGCTGGCCGCTGCACATCCCATCTTGAGAATCTGATGAGATTGTGCCCTAGGCTATCCTTTCTCCGTGATTTTCAAGCGTTAGCAATTGAGTTGAACATTGTACGCCAAGCATTTGTGTCATAATATTCGAAAGAGTAGAACATCAATAGAGAGGCGAAGTAAAACGTCATTAATTTGGGCAATTAATCAAAGCTTTTGATCTTCTGAAACACGGAACATTTGCTCCTCACCCTGGTTCTCTTTGTACTCGAATGTAAACTCAACAAAGAAGCATTAATTATCTTCAATCAAGAACAGAAAAAGCAAACAATCACCAAATAAAAGCGAAAAATATTGAGTGAAAAGATAGCCATTTGTTTAGCTTGGCGTTGTGCACTACATTATCTTCGCTGGTAGAATGAGCCAGGACAAATTTAGTGACTTCATGTTAGAGCGAATTAAGTTGATGGCGGCCATCGTCGATAGAAAGTCCGTCGTATCTGCGACAATGCCAAGTCCCACCTAAACACTTAAGTAGGGGCTAGGGATCCTGCTTGAAGTAATGTACTCGTATATCGAAATTTAGCCGAGGTCAATATCCAAGCTATGATAGAAATTCCGCGCAAATTGCTCTTACATCATCAAAGAGTCTAGAATGTTCACGTGAAATCAAGTAGTATGAATGCATGCCATCATATATTCGTGAAGATGGTGTGTATGATTGAAAATATGTTTCTAACTGTTGTAAATAAAGTTGTGCATGGAAGAATTTGTTGCTACTTTCATTAAATGTATTTTGCTAACAGTTGACATTTTTATTTATTAGTATATACTTTCCCCCGGAAATACACATCTCAAAAGCCGTAAATATTTTGCATGAAAATTTGATCCATCGTTACTGCCGTCGATTTCTGAGTCTCATATAGCAAAACATACTGTCACTTAGTTGACCGTTCAGCGGATAATAAATGCACACTTAACAATACTGTTAAACAGTTCATTTTGCCGAAATTCCCGTGAGAAAGATGGGATTTGTCTTCGCTAAATGTAAAAAATTTGTTCGCTTAAATTCTCGAGGGTAATTGTCCGTACTGAGGCCGATAGTAACGTATTTACGCATTAACGCAGCACGTTGATATCAATCTCAGAAGGCCTTTTAATGTTGGTCTTTTGCATTTTGCTTTTACCAAAATTTTGTTCTAAAATGCTCCAAGTGAACTGTCTTTCTGCAAGGCATGCGTGATATCGTATAAAAACTAAAGGCCGTTAAAATAAGGCAAACCTGAAGTTTTTTCATATATTTCGACATCATGCTTTTCAAATCTATCATATTTCTTCATGCTTTTTCTTCACTACTGTCATACTTTTTTCTCGGCTGCCGCTGTGAGGGCTGTAACAACATGAATTATCATGCGCTCACTGAATAGTTTTAACTTGTGAGGCTATAAAGCATGCTGTTATATTTTGTTATTATGATATTAAAAATAGTTCACGTAAACAGAGCGCAAAATGACAGTTTGTACTTGAGATTATCTTATTTGCATGATTTTAGGCATCTGAGAACGGAATGCGAGTGCGACAACGTCGGAGTATGTCCCTATTGCCATGGTATGCTCGTGGAGGTGCTAAGAAAAGGCCATCAGGTGAAAATGGGAGTGATGATGCTCCAAAACCGAAAAAAGCCAATACGAGCAAACAACGACTTTGTGTTCTATCAGATGGGTTAGCCGAAATGGTTGGTCAATCTATGGTAAGTGTCTTTCTGAACTACCGCTTCAATATAATTTCCGCCTGCATTAAGGAACCTGCCCTTTGAAAGATTCTGTTGACTGGAGATACGCATGTAACCAAACTTCATTTAACATTCTTTTGGAATCAACATGTATCACTTCATAAAGGCTATTTCTTCAAATAGACTCGGTAGAATAAGGAACTATCTTTTCGAGGACGTGGTCTAAAGAGACTGGATGAAATTGTTTGCGATATTTTCTTACTAAGCTAGTGGTTATTTGCTCTTCTTGAAAACGTGACATCATTTGAATTTGCGTTCCTTAACCACGCAGTTATTGTGTTTGGTCATAATAAGTTTTTTAATTTATTTTGAATGTATCATCCCAGGCGTTTGTTTACTGAATGATAACATACTAACGTCATCGAAAGTATGCACTCCATTTGTCTACTGCTGCCTAATGTCTCGTTAAGTTTCTTCTTATACAGCCTGCGGCCTTTAACCAGGTCGGCATGTGGTTTGAGTTCCTGCATGCTTAAGCACCCTGCCCGAACAGGTGTGGAAGCACAAGTAAACCCCACCAGTTTTATCACCCTCTTTAAACAAGTAGCGTGTTTTATTATCGCCAAAATTTGTATGTTGTTATACAGCATACAAAACTTTTTCGTCCGGAACTACTGGCGAATGACGATATGACCGAGACACACTCGTCACACGAAAGAACGCAGGAAAACAATTTACAGCAATGCTAAAAATTGCGAGCTGTCCTTTATCGTATGCGAATGTTGAGCGCAAATTCAGTTTGCCGGCACTCAGTCAAACCGTACTAAGAAATGGACTAAGGAAGTTGCTTCGAGTCGGTGTTGCAATTACTTCTGCGACTCATGATGATAATAAGGATCCTAATTTTTTCATGATATTAGTTGCTCAAGTATGGTAATTTCATCAATGAAATTATGTTTTGAGTATAGAGTTGTTACTAGTACATCTTGTGCTAGCATGTGTTAGTTCCGGATCAAATCACCACGCTGTTATCCCAGGGTTCGTACGGTTTGTAAAAGCTTGTGAATTTTGAAAAAAGTTCAAGTTCCTTGAAAGTTTGTGAATTTCACGATTTTTTAGAAAAGTTTGTGAATTTATGAAAGAGCGTAACTAATCACACAATTTTTCACGAAGCAAGAAAAATATCGTTCCCTCAATTTGAAGACGGTTACGACATAGTTTATGTTTCGCTTTTTTTCCTCACACTGGCTAAGCCTTAAGACATCTTTAATTCAAGTATTTGGGTCAATGAGAAAGTTTGAAGCAACATATCCTCGATTATCTTCCGTCACAGAAAGAATTTGAAAGTGCTATCTATTCAGGTGACCTCTACAAACGGATCGCAGGTGTTGCTGAATTTCAATAGAAGAGAATCTGTGATTTATGTCTTGCATACAGCGTTGACATCTTTCTTACTGGAATTGATGTAGAGTTCTCATGAATTAGGTTAAATTTTTGCAACAAAGCTTCATTAAGAATGAAGTTTGTGAAAGTTATGAGGAGAAATTCAAGAATACATGCGTTGATATCTTTGGAAACTGTCTGCAACCTACGTAAGTCTCCTGTCTCCCTTTGATTATTCTGTGTTAAAAGATGCAACCATGCTTCAACCGGATAGCCCGTCGTGATCCGAATTACTGACCCTCAATATCCCAATTGTACCACTTTCGGTTATACAAACTTCATCGGGAACGACTGAAGTTTGTATTGAACTCCACATTCCTACGTTTGGCTGGACAATCAGGATCTGCGATGAAGCCAACATCAGTTTGATTTATCAGCTTGAAATCAACATCCCATCGTTCCTTGTATGTCACAGAGTGAATTTACATGCCTCAATACATGCACATTTTAGAAACGCGTTCACAATTAGCATTTGGATTATCTATCTGAGGTTTCATGAGACCAAAGAAGAATGGATCAATGTTGGGATGAGGTATCAAAAATCACAGACGTGTTCCGAATTCCAAAATACAGGTGTTTATAAACCCATTGTATTGTTAACAATACTTAGAGGGAAAGGATGAGAGTACGCGAAAATCTGAGAGCTTCAATGTATAATTACTTTCTGTATTTTTTGTATTCATGCGGACAATTTTCTCGCAAATACCATACTACCATATCATTTTTTTGGAAAAGTATATATTCAACGGCAAATTCATTTTAAATGACTTTTTTCGGAAAGAAAAATTGTCTCACTATAAGCGTTGCACCAGCTGTTTTTCAATTAAATAGTCGGTCCAATTTTTTCAGTACAACCTTGTTTATCCACCATCACAAGTGAGTTTTTAGAATTTCCGAACGGGCTTTAGTTTTAGTATAATATTGGATTGAATTACTCATACTTAGAAACAGACTTTTATTGCATTTTTACCTCTCAACTTGATGCCCTGTAACAAGATATGTGGATTTCATGTGACAATTATTGCACTAGTGGCTGCTGAATATATTTCTATTATTTCACGGAGCGTTATTGAAATAATTTTCTGACCACTAAATTGCACTCTGCCAATATTACCTAATGAATATAGTACAAGTGCGTTTTTGCAATACTCATCAGGGTCATCATTGTCTTTGCAGTTATACCGTTGGAAATACCAATTTAAAAAAACCGTTATACCAATGAAAACAGTGGCGTCGCGTGCTCCCAGACCATAGGCCTTCACTCGGCAATGAAATGCTATTTCTATACAAGACATTTTTTTATGTTACAGCATTAATTTTCATAAAGATGACTTTTCAATAAGAATTTCCCCGAACATTTTTAAGGCCACGTGAATGTGCACGAGAAGTGATTGCTCATGTCGCTTAACCGCCTTACTCAAGGAACTGATTACTATATCCCCTCTCTGTCCAGACCACATTTTCTCAGAAAAAAGGAAGCAAGGCCAACAGTTTCTTGCGTTTCTCACGGCCGGTCAGCCACTCACATGTTTGAAATTTTGATGCATTAAAATGTCTTGCGTATTTCTTATTTCTTTCTCTGTGAGTACTTTCAATTTTTATATCAAGTGATGGCCTACCTTGCTTGACGACTGTCATCTTTTTAGTATATTCCCTTCGGACGAAAGGTGTGGTTATGATCACATCAATCACGTAAAAACAAATGATGGAATTCTACCGAATCTGGGTGTTCGAGTCAGATGCATTACTTTGCATTCATTGGAGAGCGCTCATCATCTGATCGCAGTCTTGTCTTAACGTCAGCCATCTGCTACTGTTGACGTACAGTCCTCTCACACATGAAGCGAAGCCAGGAACAATTGGGTTGCGCTTCCTTTACTATATTTAGGTATCACGCCTCGATCAAGAATTGCGTAGAATTTCATTGCAAAAATTGGAGAAGGCAAAGCATTATGTCTGTCGGGAAAGCCAATATTGGTGCGGGCGCGTGCGCTTACTGCCTCACACGCACACAACTCTCTTTCGCTGTCTGAGCATCAATGCTCCGTCTGAACACGCGACTAGCTTGTGTGTCTGATTGTTCGAAGAAAACAGCTGTGATTCGAGCACGTGCTGCAAAATTGTTCAATGAGGGTGAGCGTCTGATTTTGAGACGGAAGGCTGTGTACAGCTATCACGAGAAGCTATCGAATTTAAATGAATGATGATGACACTTTTCATTTTTATAATTGTTGGTAAATTATTTTTGAGTATGCGCCGAAGGCCTCGCAGGTACGGAGAAGACGCCACTGAATGAAAAGCAAATTAAACTTTATATTTCGAAAAAAGTCATTTTTCAAAAAGACTAGTACCGAAATTATAACTTATGGGGGATTTTGATAGCTTGAATAGCTATCAATAGCAGCCTGTAGATATGCATTACAGTCGTGTCTAATCAACTCGTCTAAATCCGCTGATTTATATAGGATTGGATAATGAAGATTGATAACTCATCTTCAGAACTCGTTTATGATCAACGCACTATCAGTAGGCTATTGGTAAATCGACGTCATTTTCTTCTGTTTGACGGAGACCTTCTTATGACCGACAAGCAAAAACAAAATTTTCCTCGGTACGGCAAAAAATGTTCTCTTGTGCTTTTTGGTGTGATATTCGTATTCAGCAGGCTTTAATTTTCAATGAAACGCATCAAAAAATGATTTTTGTGTTTCATCTTCAATGTATGGTATCGCGAAAACAGTCAAATAAAATGAATCTGCTCTCAAACTGACTTTATGGTAGTGTTGAAGTCAACAGCTTATATGGCTATGGAAAATTTTACGTCAGTCAATTTTCCCATAACAACACATCTATCGGATGTGAAGCAGCTTCATAGTTATACAAAAAAGTGTTTAGGAAGTGACAATTGCAGAAGCTGACAAATTGAAACGTAACCGGGAAGCTGAATTCTTGAAACAAGGGGTTTATTGGTATCCGTTTAATCACCGGCAATTTCCAAAAAAATGAAGATCTCAACCGTTTCAATATTCTCTTATAGCTTAGAGAATGATAGGAAATCTTACTTATAGACAGCTGTTGAAATTCAATTTTTCAAATTTCAACCGAATATTTGAAAAATGTGATTTTTGATGCAGGCTATTGATGACATACAGTCCATTGTTAATAAGATAAACGACAGATCAAATTGCCATGCAAGTTTCCATGCTGACTATCAAGTTGCTAGTTACTGTTTGACGACAATTAAGTGCTCTATCAGTACAAAGTCACTTTCTCTATAAACTTTCTACTCATCTGTTTCACACACGTCTTTTCCACTTCTGTATCCACCTCTGAGAATGAAACCCGAGGAGTTGGATTATACCGTTAGCTGGTGTGATTAAGTGGTTTACTTAGGTAAAAGTGGATGAGGTGATGTGGTACAGCATCGAGATTATTGCCAGTCAAACATGCTGCTATGACATGGCAGTGACAGCATAATCAGATTCATTTTTTTGAAAAATGACATTAACCTAAGTTACTATTGGTAATTTCTCTAAGTTACTCCGTTCGTTGTGATTTTATCACTAGCGTCACAAATCAGAGAAAAAGGGTCTTTTTATGACGATGTCATCATTTTGTGGCTGTAAAAGAGTGCGGGATCTACGATTTATAAATTCATTTGCGTATCAATAAATAGAGATGCGATGCCCAAGTTTGAATCGTTGAACTTAGTACTATACCACTATCACCAACAATATGATGTCTATATGTAGTCTGCCAGTCTTATCTATGCTGTGCATATATGACAAATTTAAAGCATTCAAGATGCAACAAGACACTGTCCTTATCCTCTCGTTGCCCATATTGCATCTTCTCTGGTTGTTGTGGCAACGCCCAATAGTAGGCAGAATTGTATCAGATACAACCGGAGATACATGTAGAACTATCAAACTTTAAAAAAAACTAGCATTAGGACTGTAGCTTTGATTCTAAACGCAGACTGTGTCATATTTAATTGTTATTGAAAAGCGGAACGACCCAGGTGTGAGTGATCTTTTTTTGCAAAATGGAATGACGTTTACAAGATGTCGAATCGAACGTTTTCGGCTAGCGTCCACCTGCCATGTTCAAAACAAAATCACTAAGAGCCTTTTACATTTTGCAAACGTTATTCTACTTTGCAATAGAAAAATGATGTTCTACATCTGGTTCGGAAAATAGTAATTTTGAGTTAAGTGAGTAGTTCTACAGGCAATGATTACATAAATTGTAGCTGAAAGTGGTCAGCTGAAGAAACCAAATAGTTGTGCATTATTCACAAACTATGTCTTTATGAATCAGTAGCTGAGAACTGACTAAGTTTTCAAGGAATTATCATTCGCCATTTAGAGTATTTCTATCGCACCCTCGTACCACTGCACTATTTGTGGTTATGGAACTAAAAAATCTTCCCATGACTCTTCTCATGCAATTCTTGAGCGATAAAACTCGATTACAGACTTTCTAATAGCCGATGATGATTCTTCGAGGCCTTTTTAAACTATTTAATTAGCCTATTAATCAAGTTCTTCTTGAAAGGATATTTCTTGTAAATTGATTGTCAAATGAAGCTGTGTCGGGTGATGAAAACTAATGTCAGCTGTCAGCATTGCAATAGACTGAACCTTCAGATATAATGAAAGCTTCATTGTGCATGAAATTTCACAGAAAATGCTTTCCTGCTATTGTGATTTTTCATTTTTCCATCAACAGATGAGTCGAAAAGAAATTATAAAGACATTATGGGCCATCGTCAAGGAACGCGACCTCTTCGTAAGTACCCTGGAGAAAATATTAGGTACAATGTTCTAATAAATTACTCCTCATTCTCCCTCCTGTCTGTCTACATGGAGACGACATTTAATGCCTAGTTTCTGTGGTATTAGTCGAATTAAACGTAAAACGTAAAATTTGAATCCATCATTGTGGAACTAGGGATTCAATCATATTAAAGCCATCTGTCTAGACATGTGTAGACCTTCTATTTTGATTTGATGGTTTATACTTTTCATATATGCCACCTCCGCTAACTCATAATTTTTTTTAATTCATGCAAAACTCAATGTCCGCGCGCTTGCCGACCGGTCTTAGCATAGGACTGACGCATTCTTTCATGTCGTTTGAGGCAGTCAAAAGAGACTTGGTAGACGTATCAAGCAACTCCCGGGCACTGAAAATATGCCATATTTCGTTTAATGATTTTATTATTAACCACTGATAAAACTGACTAGAGAATATCAGAGCGTTGATTCAGCGAGCACCGGAGCAGGATCAGGAGCATTGATCACACCTACACGCATATGAATTAATAGCGCTGGGATTCCAAAGTGCTAGTTTCTATCCTTGTTATTTCATATTGTCATCCGATTGCGTGTGTAACTGACCTCATTGTCGTGACAAAATTGCTCGTTCTCCCTAAAATTGGTCAAAAGCATGATCTACTATCAAATGCGAAATGTGCTCAAATTTTGCTCCTTAAGTGCAATGGATATAGTTATCGTCAAATCTCGGCCGTTATTTGTCTCCACTCTCTGTGCAATTGGTACATAAAAGTGGATTTTAAAAAATGCCGAATAATTCGACAGTAACCACCTGCCTTTAGGCACTCTCGATCAACTGCAGATGTTCTTTCACATGTCACTGAACATGTGAGACGAGATGAGTTGCCTTATATATTTCCAAGTCATTCGTTAAAGTCTGGCATTAGGGACTCCTTAGGAAACTTAAGTCTTATAGAGTTGATGATCAACTCAACAAACTTCTTGCTTCTTTCCTTAGTGACCGGCAGATATCTGTCGTCTTAGATGGCCGAAAGTCTTCCACCAAAGTTGTCAGTGCAGGAGTTCCTCAAGGGTCAATTTTGGGGCCCCCTCTTTTTATGCTGTACATCAACGACCTCCAAGACTGCCTCGTGAGTAAATTGGTGATGTATGCACATGACATGACACTCTTCAATCCCAATGAGCAACCAGCCAAGAACACTCAGCAACGTCAGCGGCTATGTGACGCTCTTAATGAAGACTTACGCAGGGTCTCAGAAAGGGGCGCCAAATGGCTTGTTTCCTTCAATCCTTCAAAAAGTCAGAGTATTCGGCACTAACGACTTAAAGGAGATGATGATGATCATAGCATTAAGATGTCAGATAATGGGATTAGAGAACAAGATTCCATCTCCTTCCTTGGATTGGCGGCTACGAAAGACTTTTCATTCGAGAGCGTACATCCGGTCCATTAACAAGCAGGCAGCTCAACGCATTGGTAGGCTCTATCGTGCTAGCAGCTATCTTCCACCACAGACTGTCTGCTATCTTTACAAGTCCACTATTCGTCCTCTGATGAAGTATTGTTGTCATCTGTGGGCAGGCGCCCCACAAACGCATCTTAACCTCCTTGAACGGGTTGAGAAACGTGTCAAGAATCTTATGGGTGAAAAACTTGCTAACAAGTTGCAGCCGCTCTCCGTCAGACGGGATGTTGTCTCACTCAGTCTCTTCTACAGGTACTATTTCGGTAGAAGCAGCTCTGCAGTAAATGGGTGCTTACCCAAGCCTAAGATCTTCTCCAGAAGCACACGCAGAGGTAATGCTTTCACGTGCTATCATGTGAGCTTTGAACGCGCACGTACTGTGAGTCACTGGAAAAGCTTCTTTGTTAGCACAGCACAGCTTTGGAATCAGCTTCCCCAGACCACTTTCCCTGACAATCTTGATGCTTTCAGGAGGCGTACGTGCGGACAGGCTTCTGATGGGGACAGTTGAATCAGATTAGAAGATATGTTTTCTTCATTATTTTTTCATTGAGTAACCCCGAGCTTCGTCCATGGCTCATAGCTGTGCTAGGGGTGAAAATTCCGTAAAAAATTGTGAGGGAAAAATCTAGCATCTAGCATGTTGGAGATTATTTCACATGACCTCGACCTTCCGTATTAAAAACATGTTCAAGCATGACCCACTCTCCCATACTATGCCACATTGCCACATATTTTACAATATATATTCATTTTCAGGATCCGAAGGATCGTCGATTTATCATCTGCGACGAGGAGTTCGAAGCAATTTTTAAAAGACGCCGTTTTAAGATGTTCTGTATTATGAAATATTTAGGAAATCATGTCAAAGACGTTGAGAACACAATTTGATTCTGATCTTAAAGTTTCGTTGACGTTCCGATTTGGTGACGAAATTTATAAAATCTAAACGAGCGGCTCTAAGCCGTTGATTTAATGGATACCTTATTGCATTTTTATACAACAGCTTCCCTCCGACGACAACAATGAATGTTTTCCATGACTGACGTGACGCAGAAACTATGCATTTGCCAGTGTGAAAGTCTATTGTTCCAATCTCATGTATAAATCGACTTATCTTATTCTGAAGATATTTCCTACATTTTGAAATATTGTTTTTTGCTAATGCGAATGAATGAGGACTTCGCATAGGTCGCACCTCTCGGCGCTTATTTCTAAAAAGTTAGACTTGAAGCATGTTCTATTTCACAATGGACTCGAAGATGGTCAGAGTTTGCAGCAAAATACAAAGGCAGAAAACACCGATTAAAACGTTAAAAATAGTTCTTTTATTTGCTTGTGAATACTCGGAGAATGCCTCACTGTTACTGTATGCGAAATGGCGCAGGACTAGTCATCATTTTTGGCAGATTCACAATTTCGAGATCGATAATTTTCTACAATGATCTCCTTCCAAGTCGATATTTTTACGATATTTTGTGTCATGATCCTGCATAAGATTACATAGACGACATCTATTTCAAATCAAATGACCTGAGAGCTGTTTTGGAAAGCTTGGTAGAATAGAACCTAATCTCCGGATTTAGACCTAAAGCTGAAGTTGTAGAAAAAGTTAATAATTAATGAACTATATCTAAGTGACTCAAAAACGAAGATCGTCGGAATAAGTAAGGAAGATTCAACCATAGAGGATGTAGAGTGTCGACTAAAAAAACTATCTGTATATACAGTGAAAATTTTTATATGAGAAGATTCAGTTTTTTGCGGCGATTACGTTCCCGTGGTCCAAAACATTATTTGATCACTTTTGAAAAAAGTCAATTTGCCAATTTATGTACTAACGAGATGACTAGAGTATGAAACAAGTTGGATATCAAAAGGAATGAATATTTGATAGGAAGCATCCTAACTAAGCGGAAATCAAGCTGATTATCAAGGGAATTGCATTATAATGAAAGTCTTCATGAAAAAGTCGCGATGTTATTCGTGCTTTCTTGGCTGAAATTTCAAGTTTTTTATTCAATTTTCACCGGCATGATTTTATGATTCACTAAATTCATGTCTCGTTTCTAGAATCTGAATACTGATGTGGAACCATTTACATCTTTCAAAGTTAACCCATTAACGACAATGGCATAAATAAAGTACACCGAAAGAGTAACATATTTTTGATCGAAACCTATGCAGTTCGGCGACAATGAAGTTCAAAACGATAAATTCATATAAAATACCACTGAACCACGTGTTTTTCCTCAACATATTATTTTAGTGTTTCTTTTCCCGAGACTTTTGAAACAATTTTCTACCAAAAAACATGGCGAATGAGTAAGTGTGAAATTATCTACTTTGAATATATTGCATCATCATAACTGTCGGCAAAGTAATGAATAATGATACTATATGAATGAATGTAATGGATATTTGTTTCGTAATTAGTGTGTAGTATGAATAATTGATTATAGAAAAGTGTACTTTATTTACAACGCTGTCATTAGGGTTGGCACATTGGACAAATCAAAGTCAGCAGATGAGCATTTCAGAATGCCCTTTTCTAATGACATCAGTTTTAGTTATGTGTAAAAGTACTTCAGGAAAGAGCAGTATCTTAATAATACAAGTTTATGGTATTACTATACAGGTTTATTGTCTATAATTGAACCTTCATTAGCAATCTTTCCATAAAATCATGGATGCGCTACGATGGTAATCAATCACCGATCATTGACTTTAGCATTACAAGAAAGATGATGTATTTGTACGTTGAAAAATATACAAACAATGATATTGCAACAAAACAAAGTAAAAATAGTTAGTGGCGCTGGGGATCGAACCCGCGTCGCATAACCGTGATAGTCGTAGTTTCACCCACTAAACTGTGACACGTTTCTTACGACATGTGAATCTGCCGCTTAGTGTTCTAATCGCCTGAATTCCCAGCTGCTTATTTACTCTTATCCTTCAGGGCCGACAAGTAGGCTACGTGAGATTCTGCGAGACGGCGACCTTGGCAGAGGCGTTTGACACCGCTGAAAGTGGGATAAGACGGAACTCACGAATTCGCGCGATTTATGCAACGCCGCCTAATCCCAATTATGATTCAGATGAAGATAGTGCTCCAGAAGACGAGTCCGGTGAAATAAGTTTGAATAACCTGGGATCGGGTTTGCTGTCTGCTCCGGCTGCAATTGAAATTATTGAAGATGAGGATAGTGATAATGAAGTAGATGAACCTGCAGCTAAATGTCCTAAAATTGAAAATTGGGAGGAATCGTCGGTTTCAAGCAGTCATTCCGTAGTCGCGAACGGAAGTCGACAATTTTGAGATCACCGATCTTGCAAAATCCATATAGGTATGATCGCAAGATCATTGGCCGGTGACGATCGAGACACAGAGAAGATGTCAAGGGTGTTCTAATGGCAGATCAAAGCTCATCTGCGAAAAGTGCAACGTTGGGCTTCACACTTGGTGTTTCAAGAAATACCACTTACTGTAACAGTGACAACTCTACCGACAATGGCATACATATAGCCTATGCCACCTCTGTAGAAAAAAGATGGCGGAACGAAATTTCTCGGAAACGATGAATTTGTAATGAGAATATATATTTGTGAAAAATTTCACTGGTTTTTTAAAATTTTGATTGCTAAAAAAATCCGGGCGTTAATGGGTTAAATGAAATCATTGTCTTTGATTATGTGATTTTGCTGTGCCAGTTGCAGGTTGCCTGTGATATGATCACGCTTAAGAAAATGCTCTTGAGGTTGAGCATGAAAGTAATAGGAACCCATCGAATTTCTCATTCAACAAACATTTAATCTCCACGCGGCTGTCATGAGAATCTGTTCCGACTGTATCTCCCTTGAGTTCATTTAATAAAATCGAAAGTGTATACACATTGGGGATTTAATAAATGTGGAGTTACCACTCTACCTAACATAGTTACTCGTACTCTATGGATTCAACAGTACATGATAGTCGTCTACATAAATTCTTCCATCTTTTATTCTGAAAACCGCGGAAATCTGTGGAAATCAACGCCTGAATTCACAACATGTAATATTTAATGGTTGAGGAAGAGCCAAGGTTTTAATGATGTTGTACTTTAATTATGATATGATTAATTTCGGTTGCTATTCGGCAACCATCATCAGATAGAAGGAATCAAACATAAACGTAATAGTCATGAATTCAAATTTCACATTAACATAGGAAATAAGGGAGTAGACAAGAAATCTAGTAAAAAGTAAAAACTATGTTAACAAATTTCAGTAGAGAAAAGGAGGAATAGAAATATGCGACAGATAGTATTGGACTGTTGCCACAGGTTCTTTACAGCACTATATTTTGTAATCCGACAAAAAAGATGCTTTATCAAGCGTTGTGCAACTCTATTCGGTTGTATGCAGTAGAGCGTGCATTTTGGCCGGTAACATCGCGACATTTGCTTGAGAGACCGATCACTAACTGATCATTTTGCACGCCACTGCTCCTTCATCTGTCTACAGAGACAAGCGTGTCTCAGGTTTTCCTATTTTATCGTGCACAATATCAAATTTAGTGACACATGGATTAAATTATACAACATTCGACATGGTAAAGAATTCCTTGAACGAAAGCAACCGATAGCTTTAAGGAGATTGATACATCTATCAAATGAAAATCGGGAAAAATCAGCAGAGCAGAACAATTATCTGTATTATCTCCATAGTCATGTCGTTTGCTTTCTCAACTTAGTGTTTAGAGTTCAATGCTTCTCATGTTCTTGTGTTGATTACTTTCGTCGCAACATGTAAGCATCAGCATGCTAATTCATAGGCCTGATATGTGATTAAATGCAATAAGAACTTTATACATACGAGTATCGTCAAAAGAATTCATTCAAATGCTTACAATTGAAAACCCCTAGAATCATTGCTGTTATTTTCGTAGAACCACCGGGAAGGACCGTACTAAAATGGGTTCAAATTTAGGCATTTATTTCTCATCTAGCCCCTTTAAACAATTAAATATCTTTGGTATACACTTTCGATTTTATTAAATGAACTCGAGGGGGATATACAGGTGGTAATTGTTGCCAAATGTGAGATGTGCAAATTTTTTGCAGTTTTGAAGAAATTGCCATGGAATTGAATGATCATGATTGTAATGCAGAAGGAATGATGGTATTTCACGGATTCTCATTGTCATGACAGCATAAGATTTAATGTCTGTTAAATTAGCAACTCGATGGGTTCCGATTAAGCTGAACGTCAAGTATATTTTTTTAAGCATGATATTGTTGCAGCTAGGCAACCTGCCACTGGCAGAACAAAATAACCCCGGTGGCCAAAAATTCATCGGGCCGAAGCATGAAATCCCGCTTCGGCATCGCGGCGTCGATTTCCCATAAAATCGATGCCTTGCCGATGTCCGAGAATTCGTCTCGGCATTGCACCTGATATACCGCTCTATATACGATATCGGATTTTGGCCGATTAATCGCTACATATGCGGTATCCACCTGTTTTGTCGCTCTACATACGATATCGGATTTTGGCCGATTAATCGCTACATATACGGTATCCCAACTTTTTTGTCGCTCTAGATGTATATATTCGCTGTTAGACTTGAGACGATAAACCGGTTAATGCACAATCTGAATCACTCGTATAAAAATTATACCGCTACACACACGCTTTTCCTAGCCTGAACTACAACCTGGGCTAGGCCAATTAACAACTGTTGAAAACGAAGACAGCATTCATTCAATATAAAATCATATTAAAAAAACATGAAATCTAGAAATAAGTTACTGCGCAATCTATATCAACAATCATCTGGATTTCTGTACTAATTTCATGCAATGTGAAAGATCTGGAGCAAAAATAATGCACTTAATTTGGGAGTTTGTTTATAGCTTGAAAGTTAAGCTTTATTATGCATCCTTGATTGTAATGATACAAATTCTCCATGTGTTGATGAACATGTGAAGCACAAGCACACAGTCCATCACATCATTATACATGGAAGATATATGAGACTGTAAACTCTTGAGATATTTGGAAACTTTAAGATAATGAATCAATGATGTGAAAAAAATCAGTTTTCTCTCCCGAGTAATTTAATGACACTAAATAATTACGAATAAAAAATATGTACACAGCCGACGTTTCGGGTCCAGACCCTTTCTCAAGGCAAGGCAGCAATAAAATGACACTGTCTAAACTGGCTCGTTAGATACGCAGTATAGCTCCGGTTGTCTCATGACGTCTGTTCATTTTAGGATGGCACTTGTTGATTAATCGCGATTCCACCACGCTTGTTTCAACAGGATCATTTAAGCAGCGAAGAAATTCGACATCAAAATCATCAATCGAACCGTTAACAAGACAGGTCTTACTGTGTTCAGACAAAGCACTTAGATCATTTTTATTACGAATACTGAGACTGTGTTCGTTGTATCTAATGTAGAATGGTCTAGCAGTTTTACCTATATATTTATCACCACACTTTCTACAAGAGAATTGATATACAACACACGATGTCTCACAGTTATGATTTTGGGATAGCTTGTTGCATATTCTACAATCATTGTGTTTAATTTTTTTGCCTTTTTTCTTCAAAATAAGAACTTTAAGATATCCGTGATCAGGAGAAGAATAGCCTATCTATGATAGCTTCTAACTTCTGGAATATTGTCCGATCTTCGTTGATAACAAACTTCACATCTTCCATTTCTAGCTCAGATGGTTCAGATAGTTCCAAATCGATTTCAGATCTACTTAAATGAATTTCAGACATTTCCAGATGAATGGGAGATTCTCCAGTTGAATTTAAGATCCTTTCAAAGTTGAATTTCTGACAGATATCTGAAATTCAATTAGAGAAATATGAGATCCATTTAATGTCTGAAATTCATTTGGAAAGATCTGAAATAGACATGGAAGGAGTGCAGCTAGTTGATGGTTCCAAAAGTTAACAGGGATGATAGAGAAGTTTTCGGTCTTTGAATATTATACATAGTCTTTTCAAGCGACTATAATAGGTCTCCAAAACAAAGGAAAAAACGTCAATCACTGAAAAATTAATTTCAAAATTTTCCACTGGAAAATTTTCCATTTGCATCACTACATATATCCAGTGTACTGATGTTCCATTAGGGTCATTTGTTAAACTAAAACCATTGCTGATGTCGTCTGATCTCATCACTATATTCGGACTTCAGGTTTTAAATTTTAATTGACTTCTTTTAATTTCAATTATCAACTGGTATAAAGATCTGAAAAGATCTTATTTTGAAAAAGATAATAAGACTTATAGTAAGTGTGATACTTTCTGGTCAGGAAATGTAAGATCTTAAATAAAATAAGTTCTGATCAGACTTTGCAAGAATCTGATCAGACTTAAAGACTTAGCAAGTCATTTCGTCTAGTGGGATTTAATAAATGCGGAGTTATCACTCTACCTAATATACCTACAACTCGATGAGTGGTACAATAGGGGCCTACCCTGCTTCGACGTTCATTAAACTAATTCAAAATTTTATCATCCTTAGAATAAGATAATTATGTATTTTTATAAGTTTATTATCAAATTGGGGAGTGTATGTGCAAAGCAAACACAAAGTTTACCTCATTGAAGCTGGGACATTCCCATAGCGACGTCTAAATGTTTCATAATTTTGATAAACTTATATTTAATAAGACTTAAAGGTTTGCCCTTAAGAGGACAGGTGGTGCGTTCCCACCGGCAGACATTAAACATTCAAGGCGCGTCAAACTTTTGACTATCCTAGGACTACATTTTAGAGCCAAACTTGACGAGAACTGTGTGGAGGACCTTCCCACTAGTCCATTTTTCAATCAGCGCTTCCAAAGCGGGGCTGGACCTTACCCTAATGGTCCTTTGACTTGTGATCCGCGACAAATGCATGAATACATGAAGGTCTTTAGGCACAAAGACTTGACGGATCTGATTGCTTGCCGGGCGGACTTTCCCGGGGGTCCATAACACGGGCTGGACTTACCCTTAAGTGTACGAGATCATACAAGGCCGCTTAACAAGTGATCTCCTTGGTCAAAGTTTCAGGCTCGATTGATTAGGAACATAGACACTTATCACCATGTCAACCCCATGGAGACCAGTAACCGACACAGTCCATTCTTCACAGGGCAGTAGCGATAAAAAAACAACGTTAGAACAAATAAAACAATAGCCAGTCGTCAGCGCAGGTACCCGCCTGGTCGCGTTTCGACCCCTCTCCCTGAACGCTCAAGCCCAGGCGGGCGGGGCCCCGCATAAACTTATAGCGGCTGGCATTCTAAAATCAATACAGTATAATGATGTGTAATAATAAGTAATACTGATAGTAATAGTAAAAACAAAAACAAAATAATTCCGCAAAAGACGGATACAACCAAAACAAACTAAAATATACGAGTATGTGTGAAATACTGAAATGGTATAACCAATAAAAAAATGCTAAGAAAACAAACAAACAGTGTTAATTTTATTGTTTAAAATGCGCACTGCGATGTCAGCTGCCTGGCTGAGAAATATCCAAACTTGACTATCACTGTAAACTATAGGACACTAACTTAGGTACGAAGCCGAAATTTCGTGCTAGTTAGCGCATAGTTAGTGCCTTTCTAGTGCCTCGAGGCATCAGTAGGCGCCACTAGGCACTAATAGGCAATATCCAATTATATCAAAAATATCCAATGAAATCGAAGGAAAAATCAATGGGCACTATGAACTTCGTGCCTACTCGTGCCTTGTGTTGGTTAGAATTGATGCCTAAATTTCGTGCCTAATTCAAGCTAAATTTCGCGTCCTGGAGTTTACAGTGCAGAAAATTGTTATGACCGGTTAGGATTTTCTCAGTACATGCCTTCATTTTAGACTTACAATATCCTCTGCTGCTCATCACAAAAAGTGTCATATTAATTCGTTTAATTAGATCTTCAAGATGCGAGCAGATGCGAGAATAACGTAAAATCTGCCCGGCAAATACATCAATTCCCATGTTATAGGTATTGCACTGTCTGGAAATGTCAACAGAACAACAAGGAAATCAAAATCCTCCACTTTATGATATATTGAGGTTCGAAGACCGTCACTAATAGATTAGAGCCTCACATCGAGGTAAACAACGGCTTTGTCATTGACTCCGTTTCTATCTGCAAGAGTAGTAATAAAACGGCGAACACCCGACCGGCGCATCCCCCCTCCTCGAAAACGACAGAGTGTGAGACTCGGGTGAGTTGGCCTCGGGTGGGTTGACGTGGGCGACCGCCTAGGTTGACGTGGGCGACCGTCTAGGTTGTCGTGGTGGAATGGTGAAACGGACTTTAGATTCGTGATCAGCGTCAAATTCTGCATCGGTATGGTGAATTTGAAAGCAATCGGCGAGAAAAAATTTTTCTTCAAAATTTTGACAGTTAGAATTTTGGACGTTTTGGGCTGTAGCGCCAAAACGAGGCATCGGATGGGAAAACGGAGGCCAGATTCGGATTCAGCGTGAAATTCTGCATCTGTATGGTGAATTTGAAAGCAATCGGAGAGAAAAAATTTTCGCTGACGTCCCCCCCTCGGGAGAGCTAGCTTCGATCTTGGCTTCCAGTGGACGGATTTTGTCGTGCAATAGCTCGTTTGAAAGCTAAGAGTGAGACAAATTCACTGAAAGAAACGACGTGTTCATATCTGTCTTCGTTTAGATGTGAGACGCCATTTAAGATTTTCGGAGATTGGCGAAAAAACGACAGAGTTAGAATTTTGGACGTTTTGGACGAAAAGCTGGCTTTTCAGATTTGGAATCAGCGTCAAATTCTCTATCAACATGGTGAGTTTCAAGTCAATCGGAGAGAAAAAATTTTTCTTCACAAAATTTTTTCGAAAAAACGACAGTTAGAATTTTTGCGATGGCTGTGGGCTGTAGAGCCAAAATGAATTATCGGGTGGGAAAACGGAGGACAGATTTGGATTCAGCGTCAAATTCTCTATCAACATGGTGTATTTCCAGCTCAATCGGACCTCTAGAATCGGCGATAGAAGCGTTTTAAGTTTTTGGATGATGGATCTTAGGTCATCAGCTGATTGCCACAAACTATATAAGCTGGGAACCGACAGAGAGTTGTCATTGAGACGAGAGATTGTCAACGGTAGGTCGTCTGTCTGAGCTCCGATGATAGCATCGGACATTCCAAATTCCGGGTTTCTGTAAGAAACCGACTTAGAACATTTCATTGCTGATATCAGCTAAGCCGTCAGACTTAGAGGTTAGCCAGGAGATGGCCTTCGTCTCGAGGCCATAAAAGACTCCAAAGCTTTAAAGGCTTGTAACTTTGCTTCTACAAGTCCGTTTGACTTGATTCAAAAAAGGTTCGGTCGCTATTGACCTGCCCTAAGTGATACACTACTTATAAAATTTCATAAGTAGTGCTAACAAAGTTGAAAAATGTAAATTCACTAGTTTTGGAGGTTTTCTGGGGTTTTCGACCCTGCTGAATTCAACTAAAACATTTATTAAGTTGTGGGAGGCGAGCTTCGGCTTGGAATTTGCAACCTTTGTAAACAATCCACTGGTTTTCATGTCAAAATCAGGGTCCGGATACCAACACAGTGATATGACGCACGCTCTGTCCGCGGGAGGTTGGATTTGTGGGCCGAGGCCTTGGAGTTGGGATAAGATCCCCTCTGAGTAATGCCTGTAACGGATTCAAAGGTTCGACACTTTCCACCAATCTCCAATTTAGCTGTATGATTACAAAAATGACTGCCAATGTCGCCTGTCAGTAATTCCATTTTATCTTTCCTTCTACAGATAATGGGAGGCAACTCAAAATTTTTGATCAAGAAGTGTCTATGTGGTGACATAAAGAGGGGTGCTGAGTTCAAGCGCCATTTGAATAAGTATAAGGATGCTCCCAATGAGCATAAAGAATTAGCTGTAATATCTGGCTGTATTCATTGCTTAAAATTTACCAAAGGCAAGCAGAATGAGGAATTTTACGCTACTCACTTAGCATGTCCAGCCACAAAGGTTGCCAATTACACGACATCGGACGTTGGCAAAATGATAGTCAGATACTTCAACGAAACATCCGACGATGTAGAAACGGATCTAGATAAAGTGATACAGTCAATCATAGGGTCCGATCATAGTGCAGCAAGCAATGATAAAAACGTTGATAGTGAATCTGAGGAAGTAGTCGTCACAAACAAAGCTGTCGAGAAGCCAGTACTCGACGATGTAGAAACGGATCTAGATAAAGCGATACAGTCAATCATAGGGTCCGATCGCAGTGCAGCAGGCAATGATAAAAACGTTGATAGTGAATCTGAGGAAGTAGTCGTCACAAACAAAGCTATCAAGAAGCCAATACTTCACTCATCCCCCAAAACAACAAAAGGGATTAAAAAACAGACTGAGCAATGGTGTTAAGACAGTGAGATCGCAAAAGTCAGTCAGGAATTTGCTATAAGGAAGATAAAAGACGAACTCACCCGATATAAGAATGAGTGCGCTGCACTCAGGGAAGAAAATTTCAGCCTCAAAGCCCAAGTGTCGGAAATACGTAGTTTGAAGACACAGGTAAAAAACCTAGAGCCCTACCAACAGAGGGCAATCACCAGCGAGAAGCGGGTAGATGAGCAGGTGAAACTCATGAAAAGTTTGAGGGCTAAGGAAGAGACGCTCCAACTTCAACTTGAGCAGACAAAATTGAGTCTGGTTGAGGCTAGAAACGTCACTATGAAGGAGAAGCAAAAAACACTTCACCTTCCCATTACGTCTAGCAGAATTGTCGATGACATTCTGATTCAGAAAGAGGAGTTAGATTGTTCCTTTGAGTGCTACGGACAATGCCAGACATACGTTGTCTGCATATGTCCATAACACATGATGGAGAAATTAAGGAATTACGCCACCGCAAGCGAAAGTTGCCGGCAAAGTACCTGCCTCAGCCACCACCATCGAAGGTTCAACGAACCGGTTGAATTGATTTATGGTAAGTTAATATCATCTCTATCACTTGAATATAATTTCATCTATTTTTCCTTCTATTTTCAGATACGACGAGAACGAACCAACGGCTCTCATAAGGGCCACCATGGGGCAAGACATGATAGAACCTCCACGCGGTTTGCCCTGGGCAGTCTTTAGACTGGCGAATACTGTCATTAAGTTGAATCTGCTATCAGTCAACTTGAACGTTGCAAATGAAGTTCGGTGTAATACTTCCTTTCGACGGGCGTTCCTGTAAAGGGCGGCGGTGAAACCCGTAGCTATGTATACCGCAAGGGACATTCGGCAATGGTCAATCTTGTTAAACCTCTCTGCGTCATGTTTGCAAGTGATTGCCTCTGTCTCAACGTAGTATGCATTCGCGCCAGGGCGACATTTAGCCAACTGTCGAAGGTTGCCTTATAAACTTTCCATTGTATACGTTATGAGAACCATGAGTTCTACCTGTCTCTATCAATGAGACGAATTGATGAATGGAATGAAATGGGAGGACACTCACGCGCCACACGCAACATAACACACTTCTCTCTATCGTAGTCTAACAAGCTCTTTACACATGGATCGCAGTCGATTGATATCCCAGAATCATGTAAGCTATCTTAATTTTATTTAACACTATTTATTTCATCTACCATCATCACCCATATGAAGTGTTATAAGATTTACAAGTTAGACTAAGCGTTCTACTATTTGTAAAAGACAGATATAGTTTCAACAGTTTACAGATAAATAATAAAGTTTCAACATTGTGTACGTTAGAAATAAAGTTTTATCTTTTTGTATGTTAAAAGAAAGTTTCATCAGTTAACAAGTTAAAAATAAAGTTAAAGTTTCACCAGTGTACAAGTTAGAAACAAAGTTTCAATAGTGTGTACGTTAGAAATAAAGCTTTATCTGTTTGTATGTTAGAAACAAAATAAAGTTTTAACAGTTTACAAGATAAAAAGTAAAGTTTCACCAGTTTACAAGTTAAAAATAAAGTTTCAATAGTGTGTACGTTAGAAATAAAGTTTTAGCTGTTTGTATATCAAAATAAAGTTTCAAGAGTTTACAAGTTAGAAATAAAGTTTCAATAGTGTATGCGTTAGAAATAAAGTTTTAGCTGTTTGTATATCAAAATAAAGTTTCAAGAGTTTACAAGTTAGAAATAAAGTTTCAATAGTGTGTATGTTAAAAATAAAGGTATAACTGTTTGTAAAAATATGATCGCAAGATTTACTAGTTTACAAGTTAGACTAAGTGTAAATTAAAATAAAATTATAACTGTTCACGATTTAAAGCGTTGATGCAACGATGAACAATTAATAAGCTGAGAAGCTTTAGATTCACTTTAACATTACCATATGTTTACAGATAGAAATGTATCACAGCAAAGCTACTTCATGAGTTAGTTTGCCAGGAGTGTATCATCTCAAACTTTTACTCCGTCGTTGAAATTTCATGACGACTTTTTTGCTAAACGAAAGTTAACACCAGAGGAGCGTAGGGGTGGGTGGTATAAAATACGCCTACATCACTGAGAGAGTTAGAGTGCATGAGCTATGTACATTCTTTTGACGACGAGAGGAGCGATTCAGCCGATGGCGCAGGTAGTTTCCCAGAGCATGGAGGACATTGTTTAGGTGACTCTAAGGACGTATGTCGAGCTGCCCTCAGTGATAGGCTTCCAACTCATGATGAATGATGATATGCTTACGACCTACATTCAACCATCGGTGTATGCCCACACCCTTCCCCACAACGAGCTTGTCTGCTACATTGTATTCATGAGTGTGGCTCAAAGTAGCAAATTGATTGATGAGACTTTGCTGAAATATCCAAGGCGCGTATTCAAGCATGGTCGCCTACTGTTGGAGTATTATTATCAATGGCGCGACGACACACAACATTTGCCCACCCGTGTTTTACCACACCTATCAACGGAAGAATACAATAGAGCTTTAGTCGAGACGGTGAAAGGAGACGATGAGCGCTAGCGGGCGAATGAAGCATCGGTGAGAGTGGGAATCAACTTGATGCTATTCTCCAATGAGGATTGTTGTCTAATGAGAATCAAGCATTCCTTTATAAATAGAGAGCCTTCCACAGTGAGAATCATTCCATCGTTGAATCGTACAAGTGACGGACGCACATTCTCTCTCTCTACATCTCTGTTATATTATCCAACTAAAATGGTAAGTCGCTACTTTCCTCCCTCTCCTCCCTTGAACGTAAACTTGATAGAATCTTTTTTATTTTCAGGCATCTTCTACATCTACTATACTGACAGGACAAAATGGTGGCCAGACGTTACAAGGTTCGCTACAATCAGATCATCTACAGCTGAGACCAGTGGAAGAAACAACAAAGGTACATAATCCTACACCGCTACAGCGTAAATTTAAACAAGTCTTGCGTCATGAGGATCACAGCGTAGTACTGCAAACGGGAATGCTCCCTTCCACTGATGTGAAGATATTGAGTAATCAGTATGGGGACTACATACTCATCCCTGTGAGTCCGTACATTCGCCACCAACTTGACATTATTGAAGAGTACGTGACATTAAATATGGACATTCCTACTCCTCTTGCTCAAGAGTGGAAGGCGAGAGATGAAAAGGATACTCCCTATAGAAAGATTTGGGATGGCAATCAAATTTGCCTACCATTATCACATTGGTGTAGTTATTATAAAAAGGATTGAGATCAATCAATACCCATCAGATGTGATGAGCTCGGAGAAGGTACTTGGGATATCATTTTCAAAGTGAATGGGCTATGTTATGGTCAGCACAAGGATAACAAAATAGCCTCTCTCTCGATACACACTGAATCCATCCTATATATTCCAAAGCCACCCAGCGTAGATGACATTATTGACGAAATCCTTAACGGGGGTGGTACGAAGCGCAAGTCGGACAAGAATGCTACCTCCAAACGCAAGTCAAGGAAAGAGAATTGCTAATCCTTTCCTAACTCTACCCTATGACAATTCGCTTATGTGCTTTGAGTGTCGTGGACGTGGTCTTATTAGATACATTTTACTTCGTTGCCATCATATCATTTGTGTATTTTGTCGTGAAAAGCATCGATGTAATTCTTCATTTTGTGATATGTTATAGAACGTTTCCTTAGATGTGTAATTTCCGTTTTAGGCTTCTATCATCATTTTTATGGATTGTGAGGGTGAACCTGTACAGGAGCTCAGTGCTATTGCTATGAACAATTGGACATATCAGATTGTTAGTGTCCATCATCAACATGCCAACTGTAATCCCAATGTTGATCAATGGGTGAGAAAACACATTCATGGACTTAATCTGAAATATTTGCAAGACTATGGCTTTTCTTGTGAGACTGCTCTTCTTATTGACTTTAAACGATGGTTAGCTGCTTTCAATGTCATACGCATCTTTTGTAATAATCCTGGTAAGGAGAGGAAAGTATTTCCCAATCTAGTTATTAATGATATTTTGCTCCCACCTTGGGATAGTAGAGTGAATCAACACTATCATGAAGTCACGAAACGTTTTAAGGATTTGTGTGTTCCTATTTTGTCTGTTCGTTGTAGTAGCTACGTTCATAACCAATGCTTCTTTCCTCCTTACCTCAACACTGCCAAAGTCCTGTATGGTTATCATTGCTCGCTATATGACAGTTACCAGCTGTATCTATTTTATCTGTTTCAAACCATTGATTTGTAATGCATGCTTGTTACAGTTATTCAATAAATGTTATTATGCGAAGAGTTGTTGTTTTCATGCAACGGATGGGTTAGATGAAGGGCGATCATATCTTTTTCAAATGACTGTGGAACATTGATTTCCACGATGAAGACTTAAACAGTTAGATTCGATGACGAACAAGATTTACTAGTTTGCAAGTTAAACTAAGCGTTCTATTATTTGTAAATGAAAGATATAGTTTCAACCGTTTACAGATTAAAAATAAAGTTTCAATAGTGTATGTGTTAGAAATAAAGTTTAAGCTGTTTGTATGTTAGAAATAAAAAAAGTTTCAAGAGTTTACAAGTTCAAAATAAAGTTTCAACAGTGTGTACGTTAGAAATAAAGTTACATCTGTTTGTAAAATAAGATTGCGGGATTGAACAGTTTGTAAGATACACTTAGCGTTCTACTATTTGTAAATGAAAGATATAGTTTCAACAGTTTACAGATTAAAAAATAAAGTTTCAATAGTGTGTATGTTAAAAAATAAAGTTTCAACAGTTTGTAGATTAAGAACAAAGTTTCAACAGTGTGAACGTTAGAAATAAAGTTTTAGCTGTTTGTAAAATGAGATTGTAGGATTTACTAGTTTGCAAGTTAGACTAAGCGTTGTACTATTTGCAAACGAAATATATAGTTTCAACAGTTTACAGATTAAAAATAAAGTTTCAACAGTGTGTACGTTAGAAATAAAGTTTTAGTCGTTTGCGCGTTAGAAATAAAGTTTCAACCGTTTACAAGTTCAAAATAAAGTTTCAACAGTGTGTACGCTGGAAATAAAGTTTTAGTCGTTTGCGTGTTAGAAATAAAATAAAGTTTCAACCGTTTACAAGTTCAAAATAAAGTTTCAACAGTGTGTACGTTAGAAATAAAGTTTTAGTCGTTTGCGTGTTAGAAATAAAATAAACTTTCAACCGTTTACAAGTTCAAAATAAAGTTTCAACAGTGTGTATGTTAGAAATAAAGTTTTAGTCGTTTGCGTGTTAGAAATAAAATAAAGTTACAACCGTTTACAAGTTCAAAACAAAGTTTCAACAGTGTGTATGTTAGAAATAGAGTTTCATCGGTTTGTAAATTAAGATCATAAGATTTACTGGTTTGCAAGTCAGACTAAGCGTTCTACTATTTGTAAATGAAAGATATAGTTTCAACAGTTTGCAGATTAAAAATAAAGTTTCAACAGTGTGTGCGTTAGAAATAAAGTTATATCTGTTTGTAAAAATAAGATTAAGCTGCGTTTGTCAAGTTTGATTCTATCAAGTCAGTACTATACACATTTGATTTACAAAACATGCTTTGAATACTCATACGATGAAGTTCTTACTTTCATTTTAAAACAACATTCCGATAAAATGTTCAACTTACATTCAAAACTTTGTATAATACTAAGATATTTGATAATACAACCTAATAGATTTTCAACTTAGATTTTTATTTACATCGCTCAGTCTTTGTCGAAACGTATAAGATACAACCATAGTGTCATAAGACTCATGCGTGCGTTCATCGTAAACACATTAAGAACAAACCGCAATGATGATCCTTCAAATATGTACAAAACTGAAATTTCAACAACGGAGTAAAAATTTGAGATGATACACTCCTGGCAAACTAACTCATGAAGTAGCTTTCCTGTGATACATTTCTATCTCTAAACATGTGGTAATGTTAAAGTGAATCTAAAGCTTCTCAGCTTATTAATTGTTCATCATCGCATCAACGCTTTAACTTGTAAACAGTTATAATTTTATTTTTAATTTACAAATAGTAGAACGCTTAGTCTAACTTCCAAACTAGTAAATCTTATGATCTTATTTTACAAACAGTTATACCATTCTTTCTAGCATATAAACTGTTATACCTTTATTTCTAACATACAAGCAGCTAAAACTTTATTTCTAACGTACACACTGTTGAAACTTCATTTTTAATCTGTAAACTGTTGAAACTATATCTTTCATTTACAAATAGTAGAACGCTTAGTCTAACTTACAAACTATTAAATCCCGCAATCTTATTTTACAAACAGATGTAACTTTATTTCTAACGTACACACTGTTGAAACTTTATTTTGAACTTCTAAACTCTTGAAACTTTATTTTATTTCTAACATACAAACAGCTTAAACTTTATTTCTAACACATACACTATTGAAAATTTATTTTTAATCTGTAAACGGTTGAAACTATATCTTTCATTTACAAATAATAGAACGCTTAGTTTAACTTGCAAACTAGTAAATCTTGTTCGTCATCGAATCTAACTGTTTAAGTCTTCATCGTGGAAATCAATGTTCCACAGTCATTTGAAAAAGATATGATCGCCCTTCATCTAACCCATCCGTTGCATGAAAACAACAACTCTTCGCATAATAACATTTATTGAATAACTGTAACAAGCATGCATTACAAATCAATGGTTTGAAACAGATAAAATAGATACAGCTGGTAACTGTCATATAGCGAGCAATGATAACCATACAGGACTTTGGCAGTGTTGAGGTAAGGAGGAAAGAAGCATTGGTTATGAACGTAGCTACTACAACGAACAGACAAAATAGGAACACACAAATCCTTAAAACGTTTCGTGACTTCATGATAGTGTTGATTCACTCTACTATCCCAAGGTGGGAGCAAAATATCATTAATAACTAGATTGGGAAATACTTTCCTCTCCTTACCAGGATTATTACAAAAGATGCGTATAACATTGAAAGCAGCTAACCATCGTTTAAAGTCAATAAGAAGAGCAGTCTCACAAGAAAATCCATAGTCTTGCAAATATTTCAGATTAAGTCCATGAATGTGTTTTCTCACCCATTGATCAACATTGGGATTACAGTTGGCATGTTGATGATGGACACTAACAATCTGATATGTCCAATTGTTCATAGCAATAGCACTGAGCTCCTGTACAGGTTCACCCTCACAATCCATAAAAATGATGATAGAAGCCTAAAACGGAAATTACACATCTAAGGAAACGTTCTATAACATATCACAAAATGAAGAATTACATCGATGCTTTTCACGACAAAATACACAAATGATATGATGGCAACGAAGAAGTAAAATGTATCTAATAAGACCACGTCCACGACATTCAAAGCACATAAGCGAATTGTCATAGGGTAGAGTTAGGAAAGGATTAGCAATTCTCTTTCCTTGACTTGCGTTTGGAGGTAGCATTCTTGTCCGACTTGCGCTTCGTACCACCCCCGTTAAGGATTTCGTCAATAATGTCATCTACGCTGGGCGGCTTTGGAATATATAGGATGGATTCAGTGTGTATCGAGAGAGAGGCTATTTTGTTATCCTTGTGCTGACCATAATATAGCCCATTCACTTTGAAAATGATATCCCAAGTACCTTCTCCGAGCTCATCACATCTGATGGGTATTGATTGATCTCCATCCTTTTTATAATAACTACACCAATGTGATAATGGTAGGCAAATTTGATTGCCGTCCCAAATCTTTCTATAGGGAGTATCCTTTTCATCTCTCGCCTTCCACTCTTGAGCAAGAGGAGTAGGAATGTCCATATTTAATGTCACGTACTCTTCAATAATGTCAAGTTGGTGGCGAATGTACGGACTCACAGGGATGAGTATGTAGTCCCCATACTGATTGCTCAATATCTTCACATCAGTGGAAGGGAGCATTCCCGTTTGCAGTACTACGCTGTGATCCTCATGACGCAAGACTTGTTTAAATTTACGCTGTAGCGGTGTAGGATTATGTACCTTTGTTGTTTCTTCCACTGGTCTCAGCTGTAGATGATCTGATTGTAGCGAACCTTGTAACGTCTGGCCACCATTTTGTCCTGTCAGTATAGTAGATGTAGAAGATGCCTGAAAATAAAAAAGATTCTATCAAGTTTACGTTCAAGGGAGGAGAGGGAGGAAAGTAGCGACTTACCATTTTAGTTGGATAATATAACAGAGATGTAGAGAAAGAGAATGTGCGTCCGTCACTTGTACGATTCAACGATGGAATGATTCTCACTGTGGAAGGCTCTCTATTTATAAAGGAATGCTTGATTCTCATTAGACAACAATCCTCATTGGAGAATAGCATCAAGTTGATTCCCACTCTCACCGATGCTTCATTCGCCCGCTAGCGCTCATCGTCTCCTTTCACCGTCTCGACTAAAGCTCTATTGTATTCTTCCGTTGATAGGTGTGGTAAAACACGGGTGGGCAAATGTTGTGTGTCGTCGCGCCATTGATAATAATACTCCAACAGTAGGCGACCATGCTTGAATACGCGCCTTGGATATTTCAGCAAAGTCTCATCAATCAATTTGCTACTTTGAGCCACACTCATGAATACAATGTAGCAGACAAGCTCGTTGTGGGGAAGGGTGTGGGCATACACCAATGGTTGAATGTAGGTCGTAAGCATATCATCATTCATCATGAGTTGGAAGCCTATCACTGAGGGCAGCTCGACATACATCCTTAGAGTCACCTAAACAATGTCCTCCATGCTCTGGGAAACTACCTGCGCCATCGGCTGAATCGCTCCTCTCGTCGTCAAAAGAATGTACATAGCTCATGCACTCCAACTCTCTCAGTGATGTAGGCGTATTTTATACCACCCACCCCTACGCTCCTCTGGTGTTAACTTTCGTTTAGCAAAAAAGTCGTCATGAAATTTCAACGACGGAGTAAAAGTTTGAGATGATACACTCCTGGCAAACTAACTCATGAAGTAGCTTTGCTGTGATACATTTCTATCTGTAAACATATGGTAATGTTAAAGTGAATCTAAAGCTTCTCAGCTTATTAATTGTTCATCGTTGCATCAACGCTTTAAATCGTGAACAGTTATAATTTTATTTTAATTTACACTTAGTCTAACTTGTAAACTAGTAAATCTTGCGATCATATTTTTACAAACAGTTATACCTTTATTTTTAACATACACACTATTGAAACTTTATTTCTAACTTGTAAACTCTTGAAACTTTATTTTGATATACAAACAGCTAAAACTTTGTTTCTAACGCATACACTATTGAAACTTTATTTCTAACTTGTAAACTCTTGAAACTTTATTTTGATATACAAACAGCTAAAACTTTATTTCTAACGTATACACCATTGAAACTTTATTTTTTATCTTGTAAACTCTTGAAACTTTGTTTTTGATATACAAACAGCTAAAACTTTATTTCTAACGTACACACTATTGAAACTTTATTTTTAACTTGTAAACTGGTGAAACTTTATTTTGTTTCTAACATACAAACATATAAATCTTTATTTCTAACGTACACACTATTGAAACTTTGTTTCTAACTTGTACACTGGTGAAACTTTATTTTTAACTTGTTAACTGATGAAACTTTCTTTTAACATACAAACAGCTAAAACTATATTTCTAACGCATGCACTATTGAAACTATATTTCTAACTTGTAAAGTCTTGAAACTTTATTTTGATATACAAACAGCTAAAACTTTATTTCTAACGTACACACTGTTGAAACTTTATTTTTTAACTTGTAAACTTTTGAAACTTTGTTTTTGATATACAAACAGCTAAAACTTTATTTCTAACGTACACACTATTGAAACTTTATTTTTAACTTGTAAACTGGTGAAACTTTACTTTTTATCTTGTAAACTGTTGAAACTTTATTTTGTTTCTAACATACAAACAGATAAAGCTTTATTTCTAACGTACACACTATTGAAACTTTGTTTCTATCTTGTACACTAGTGAAACTTTATTTTTAACTTGTTAGCTGATGAAACTTTCTTTTAACATACAAAAAGATAAAACTTTATTTCTAACGTACACACTGTTGAAACTTTATTTTTAATCTGTAAACTGTTGAAACTATATCTGTCATTTACAAATAGTAGAACGCTTAGTCTAACTTGTAAATCTTATAACACTTCATATGGGTGATGATGGTAGATGAAATAAATAGTGTTAAATAAAATTAAGATAGCTTACTTGATTCTGGGATAGCAATCGACTGCGATCCATGTGTAAAGAGCTTGTTAGACTACGGAAGAGAGAAGTGTGTTATGTTGCGTGTGGCGCGTGAGTGTCCTCCCATTTCATTCCATTCATCAATTCGTCTCATTGATAGAGACAGGTAGAACTCATGGTTCTCATAACGTATACAATGGAAAGTTTATAAGGCAACCTTCGACAGTTGGCTAAATGTCGCCCTGGTGCGAATGCATACTACGTTGAGACAGAGGCAATCACTTGCAAACATGACGCAGAGAGGTTTAACAAGATTGACCATTGCCGAATGTCCCTTGCGGTATACATAGCTACGGGTTTCACCGCCGCCCTTTACAGGAACGCCCGTCGAAAGGAAGTATTACACCGAACTTCATTTGCAACGTTCAAGTTGACTGATAGCAGATTCAACTTAATGATAGTATTCGCCAGTCCAAAGACTGCCCAGGGCAAACCGCGTGGAGGTTCTATCATGTCTTGCCCCATGGTGGCCCTTATCAGGGCCGGTGGTTCGTTCTCGGGGGTCATCATCAGCCATCTTACTCCATACCGATTCTGCTGAGAGCGAGCCGAAACCGTTCAACCTCAGCAGTGTCGACTTCCATGCCAGTTGGCATGTGAGTGGAGGGTGGAATGTAGCGCCATTCCATTGGATTGGCAACACTTGCTGTCATCGCATTGTCCATCCGAGCAAGATTGTTGTGGACTCTGTCTTGCTCCTCTATTCTAGCAAATTCATTAAATTAATTTCGCGGTCTTAACTGCGGCCCGCGAGGAGAGCTGACTGCAGCGTTTGGTGTCTCCATGATTGAAATGAAACTAAATGAGAGGTAGTGGCTTATATACCCCTCTAATGCGACGCAACGTTCAAGTTGACTGATAGCAGATTCAACTTAATGATAGTATTCGCCAGTGTAAAGACTGCCCAGGGCAAACCGCGTGGAGGTTCTATCATGTCTTGCCCCATGGTGGCCCTTATGAGAGCCGTTGGTTCGTTCTCGTCGTATCTGAAAATAGAAGGAAAAATAGATGAAATTATATTCAAGTGATAGAGATGATATTAACTTACCATAAATCAATTCAACCGGTTCGTTGAACCTTCGATGGTGGTGGCTGAGGCAGGTACTTTGCCGGCAACTTTCGCTTGCGGTGGCGTAATTCCTTAATTTCTCCATCATGTGTTATGGACATATGCAGACAACGTATGTCTGGCATTGCCCGTAGCACTCAAAGGAACAATCTAACTCCTCTTTCTGAATCAGAATGTCATCGACAATTCTGCTAGACGTAATGGGAAGGTGAAGTGTTTTTCGCTTCTCCTTCATAGTGACGTTTCTAGCCTCAACCAGACTCAATTTTGTCTGCTCAAGTTGAAGTTGGAGCGTCTCTTCCTTGGCCCTCAAACTTTTAATGAGTTTCACCTGCTCATCTACCCGCTTCTCGCTGGTGATTGCCCTCTGTTGGTAGGGCTCTAGGTTTTTTACCTGTGTCTTCAAACTACGTATTTCCGACACTTGGGCTTTGAGGCTGAAATTTTCTTCCCTGAGTGCAGCGCACTCATTCTTATATCGGGTGAGTTCGTCTTTTATCTTCCTTATAGCAAATTCCTGACTGACTTTTGCGATCTCACTGTCTTTACACCATTGCTCAGTCTGTTTTTTAATCCCCTTTGTTGTTTTGGGGGATGAGTGAAGTATTGGCTTCTTGATAGCTTTGTTTGTGACGACTACTTCCTCAGATTCACTATCAACGTTTTTATCATTGCCTGCTGCACTGTGATCGGACCCTATGATTGACTGTATCGCTTTATCTAGATCCGTTTCTACATCGTCGAGTACTGGCTTCTCGACAGTTTTGTTTGTGACGACTACTTCCTCAGATTCACTATCAACGTTTTTATCATTGCTTGCTGCACTGTGATCGGACCCTATGATTGACTGTATCACTTTATCTAAATCCGTTTCTACATCGTCGGATGTTTCGTTGAAGTATCTGACTATCATTTTGCCAACGTCCGATGTCGTGTAATTGGCAACCTTTGTGGCTGGACATGCTAAGTGAGTAGCGTAAAATTCCTCATTCTGCTTGCCTTTGGTAAATTTTAAGCAATGAATACAGCCAGATATTACAGCTAATTCTTTATGCTCATTGGGAGCATCCTTATACTTATTCAAATGGCGCTTGAACTCAGCACCCCTCTTTATGTCACCACATAGACACTTCTTGATCAAAAATTTTGAGTTGCCTCCCATTATCTGTAGAAGGAAAGATAAAATGGAATTACTGACAGGCGACATTGGCAGTCATTTTTGTAATCATACAGCTAAATTGGAGATTGGTGGAAAGTGTCGAACCTTTGAATCCGTTACAGGCATTACTCAGAGGGGATCTTATCCCAACTCCAAGGCCTCGGCCCACAAATCCAACCTCCCGCGGACAGAGCGTGCGTCATATCACTGTGTTGGTATCCGGACCCTGATTTTGACATGAAAACCAGTGGATTGTTTACAAAGGTTGCAAATTCCAAGCCGAAGCTCGCCTCCCACAACTTAATAAATGTTTTAGTTGAATTCAGCAGGGTCGAAAACCCCAGAAAACCTCCAAAACTAGTGAATTTACATTTTTCAACTTTTTTAGCACTACTTATGAAATTTTATAAGTAGTGTATCACTTAGGGCAGGTCAATAGCGACCGAACCTTTTTTGAATCAAGTCAAACGGACTTGTAGAAGCAAAGTTACAAGCCTTTAAAGCTTTGGAGTCTTTTATGGCCTCGAGACGAAGGCCATCTCCTGGCTAACCTCTAAGTCTGACGGCTTAGCTGATATCAGCAATGAAATGTTCTAAGTCGGTTTCTTACAGAAACCCGGAATTTGGAATGTCCGATGCTATCATCGGAGCTCAGACAGACGACCTACCGTTGACAATCTCTCGTCTCAATGACAACTCTCTGTCGGTTCCCAGCTTATATAGTTTGTGGCGATCAGCTGATGACCTAAGATCCATCATCCAAAAACTTAAAACGCTTCTATCGCCGATTCTAGAGGTCCGATTGAGCTGGAAATACACCATTTTCAAGTAGAATTTGACGCTGAATCCAAATCTGTCCTCCGTTTTCCCACCCGATAATTCGTTTTGGCTCTACAGCCCACAGCCATCGCAAAAATTCTAACTCTGTCGTTTTTTCGAAAAAATTTTGTGAAGAAAAATTTTTTCTCTCCGATTGACTTGAAACTCACCATGTTGATAGAGAATTTGACGCTGATTCCAAATCTGAAAAGCCAGCTCTCCCGAGGGGGGAGACGTCAGCGAAAATTTTTTCTCTCCGATTGCTTTCAAATTCACCATACAGATGCAGAATTTCACGCTGAATCCGAATCTGGCCTCCGTTTTCCCATCCGATGCTTCGTTTTGGCGCTACAGCCCAAAACGTCCAAAATTCTAACTCTGTCAAAATTTTGAAGAAAAATTTTTTCTCGCCGATTGCTTTCAAATTCACCATACCGATGCAGGATTTGACGCTGATCACGAATCTAAAGTCCGTTTCACCATTCCACCACGACAACCTAGACGGTCGCCCACGTCAACCTAGGCGGTCGCCCACGTCAACCCACCCGAGGCCAACTCACCCGAGTCATCATACACTCTGTCGTTTTCGAGGGGGGGGGGGCGCCGGTCGGATGTTCGCCGTTTTATTACTACTTGCAAGAAACTCCACTGGGTAAATTTTTGGAATTAAGGTATTGAAATGCTTGTAATTTATTACGCATTTATCGTCTATATATCTCGAAGTGTTTGACAATAATTTAGCTAGTTCAAACTTGTTATTTTTAACCAATTGTTTCATAAAAGCAAATTCGCAATTTAACAGAAACAAGTCGGCAAGTAAAGGACTGCAATTCCCTCCCATTGGTACCCCTCGAATTTGTCTGAACACAAAAGAAATAACTTCAGACACTATAAAATCAATAGCCTTAATTATAGAGTCGACGTCATAACAAAAATGCCCATTATTTGATTTTGGAGAAAAAGGACTTCTCATATCCTACACACAATGGAATTGAATGTGAGATCAAGGATGGAAAAAATATTATCCTTGATAGCACCTTGATCTAAGTTTGTATAAAGAGTAGAGAAGTCAAAAACTTGCATAGAGTGGACGTTCACGTTAGAAATATTCCTCAAAAAATCTTGAGTCGAGGCTACACTCCAAAAGTAAGTGTATTACTCCTGATTGACTCACAGTATCTATGGAAATTTTCTCTTATCACTTTCAGACCTTTGTTGATATTCACCGATAACTTTTTAGTTGTACAATTTCTGGCTCCGGCAATGAATCCAAACTTATAAGGATTTTTATGCAATTTTGGAATCCAGAAAAGTTTTGGTAGTTTAAGGTCTAATTGTCACTAACATTAATATTAAAGTTTGATTTCATATCTTTAACGTGTTTAGTAAGGACTTCCTTTTCAGAAATAAACTCAGGTTTATAAGTTGCATTGCCTGCTGCAGTGGAAGAATCTATGTCAAAACCAAGCTCGTCTATCAGGATTTTGAGATAGAACTTTTTACATATGAAACTAAAGTTGTTGGATGCTTTATCGACAGGAACGACTATCAAGTTTTTATGGAGATTTTGCAACTCCCTATCAACACAAACGTTGCTGCCATTATCTTTCCTACCCAACTTCTTACAACGAAAGATGCGGTGCTTTACTAACATTGACCCTGTTTTTCCAAATAGAGAAGTCATCAACTTTAAGTGAAGGCGACTGGACACACGAGATCTATGATTATCTATGGAATCGCTGATCTCTTTTTGAATGTATTTCCATGATATTGACCTAGACAATCGGTGTTTAGTGCCATACGCAAATATAGCTCTGAGACCTGGATCATTTATTATATCTAAATTACCGGTAAAAACATGCCCATAAGGCTCATAAACAAAACTGGTCATCGAGTCACAGCTGCAATCGCTCTGCAAAATGCCAACAACTTCCTGAATTGTCAGGCTAAGAAACTTATTATAATTGAAGAATTTCAAACAAATAGGGTTATTAAGTTTATGGTACACTTTGGGAGGATAATAGATGTTTCGCTTTTTCTGGAACTAAAGCACAGACACTTTTGTCATTAAATACAGAAGGTAAATGAAGTTTGTCAACTAAATGAGACTTGAAAGGAATCACTATATGCGTTTTGTCTTCGGTAGAGCTAGGCTATATATAATTTACTATGAACATATGTTGTCAAAACGAAAGATAGGTCATTCGACTGATCAAGAAGCCTAGAATACATAATTTTAAGCATGCTATCGCTAATCGATTTCAAGCAATTATAGAAATTTCTTATTTTGTTGCTCTTCATCAACTCTTGAAGCTCCTTGAGAATATCCTCACAACTATTAGATGGAGGATATTTCTTTCTATCCGACATCCTAAGGCCATGGCTTCTCTTACGTCTGCTAATAGGAGAACTAAAAAATGAAAATGAATTTGCAGTGATCTGAGAGGCGCAACCTCCACCTAACACTCTGTCATTCAAACCTAAAGGATGCAAGGTGTTCAGCGTTCTTATATGAAAATCTTCCTTACTGTTAAGCTCGACGGCAATTTCTGTATCAGATTTATTACGAACATTGACAAAGTCAATAATTTGTATACTTACATCATCCCAACTGTGATTAGAACTATTAAAATAATTACTTAAACACGTATTGAGATGATTCTTTTGAACAGATTGCCGATGCCAGTAGCAAATTCTAGCCCCTTACCACACCATTTGCATTTAAGTACATGTGCACTTTCATCGGAGCACACGCCCACGCATCAGAGCACTTGACAGACATCAGAGCACACGCCCACGCATCAGAGCACGGGTTGCGAAGAGGACAGGAAACGGAGCACACGCCCACGCATCGGCGCACTTGGGTTAAGAGCACGGAGCACCAATCGGAGCACGCGGCGCCGAGCACGTGTGATGAGTCACAGCAAGGTATATAAGGAAGGCGCTGTCAGAGAAATTCATTCTCATTCTAACCATGCAGTACACGTGTGAATTCTGCTGTCAGTCCTTCTCTCGGTTTCAAGACTGTATTGCCCATGGAGCAGCGGAGACGGGTCGTAACTATTGTTGGACGTGCTGTAAATGGTATGGAGACGAACACGATTGCCGCGCGTTTAATTATGGCGATGACAATGACTTGCTGTGTTTGGATTGCGACGGAAGTTTCGACGTGGAGGCGTACCATAAGCATGCGTGTGTAGGACGGTGTCGCTACTGTGATGCAGTGGTGAATGCTGAAGCGGAAGGACGGGATGAACATTTTTGTCCCTACCTGTTTGAGTTCATGCAAGAGGGTGGTGCAGCTGTGGAAGAAGAACGGATCATGGACGGTCGTGGATATAATTATCGATTTACCCCTCCTCAAGCCACGAATGAATGGAGGACATATTTAAATTCAATGTATGCGGACTTGTATCGTGTCATTGTGCAACAACACCCCCACAAGGATGTGAAAGTGTTTGTGAGTATGAGACTCAGGTTTGTCAAGATGGATATGTCGACGGGCGAAGAGGAAGTGAGAGACATCACCACACCCTCATACATTCATGAAGGCGTCCAAGCACGTAACTTTGATACATGGTTCAGTGACATTGTGTCAAAGTTTGAAGAATTTATCGAAGACTATCGAGAAGATGGATCAGAATTTCCAGTGAAGGAAGTGTTGGAGTTACTAGTTCAAACAAGTTCCTTCCCTAATTTTCGCATGGGCGCACCGATTCCTATTCACCGAGATATCAAGCTCTGCAAAGGCATATGTGTGTTTGAGCGCAACACGTATACATCACATTGTTTTCAAGACAGTGTCCTCTATGCACTTGCCTACCAAGACAATCGCATTCCTCGACGTATTGATTCCCGCACCAAGACATCCAATGACATTTATCAGAATCGACTTCCTGCAGTGCGCAAATTGAATTTGAACCAATATTATCATCTAGACTTTTCCATGATGACGTCAGAGGGGTTGATGAATCTACGGGATATTCAGGAGTTCGAAAAGAAGAACAATGTCATTGTTCGTATCCACGTACATGACAGTAAAGGATTTGTGGGCCAATTATACCCGGTCCGTCAAGCTGTGAAGGAGAACACACGCATCGTTCATCTGGTGATGGTGACGCGGTACGATATGGAGGATCAGTCTGGACATTTTCTTCCCGTGACGGATTTTCAGAAATGTGCTCGCATGTGGTATCGGAACATGAGCCAAACACAAGTGAAACGATTTGAAACATGTGAGTTATGTAGTTTACGATTCAATTTCTACGAGAAGGCTATAAAGTATGGAAAGACAAAGGACATGGCGCACAAAGAACGTCTGGAGCATCAAGCCAAATGCGATGGAGGATTTTTTCAGATGGAAACGACCCCGGAAGATACGAAACCGCACGAATTTATCGACCACGCGAAAACCACTCAACCCCTCGCTGTGATGTATGCGGACATTGAGAGCATGATTGATTCCGTGTCCAAGAAGCATACGGCAGCGTATGTGGGATCCTATTTGGTGTGGCATCCGGCGCTGGACATGAAAGAATCGGTGGTGATCCATAAGGGGGACGAGTGCATTCCTACCTTTATTACACACATCAGACAGGTGGGCTGGTCTATGTTTGATCACATGAAAGCGACAAACAGTAACATGACGCTGACGGAGGATGATATGCGAGACTATGAACAGACAGCTCAATGTAAGATGTGCGTATGTGATAAGAAACCCCCGAAGCAAGGTGAAAAGAATGGGCCTACGACAAAGGTGCGAGACCACGATCATATCACGGGCAAATATCTGCAAACCCTGTGCAATGCATGTAACCTGCGACGACGTCAATGCCGGACCACATTAAACATCTTGTTTCACAATTGGAAGGGATATGACAGTCACCAGGTGATTGTACAAGGGTTTACCAAGCTGGATCACAAGTATAAGATCGAGCCCATTTATGTGTCAGGAGACAAGACGTTGGGAGTGACCATCTTTCTTCCCATGCCATCCAATACCCTATATAAACTCCGATTCATCGATTCGTGTCAGTTTTTGAAAGACTCTCTAAACAATTTGTCAACGACCATCAGTGACTTTCCTCACTCAAATCACATATTGAGCAACATCTATCCGAATTGCGATCACACATCTATTCGGAAAGGATATTTTCCCTATACATATTTTGACTGCTGAGATCGCATCCACGAGACTCAATTGCCTCCGAAGGAAGCATTTTACAATGATTTGAGTGAGAAGGAGTTGGAAGAGGATGAGTATGCTGTGGCACAAAAGGCGTGGACAGAGACGGGGTGCAGCACGTTTGAAGATTATATCCACTATTATTTGACAGTGGATGTAGCCTTGCTCGCAGACATCTTCGAACATTTTCGAAGTGAAACACGCGACGTGTCTGCATTGGACCCCATCCACTATTTCGGCACACCTGGCTTGACCTATTCATTTTTCTTTAAAAAGACACAGGTCAAGTTGGAGAAATTGCGTGACGTGGATATGTACCGCGTGTTTGAAGCAGGGATTCGTGGAGGGATGACATTTGTGAATCAGCACCGCGCTCATGCAGAAGAAGGTACTCACCTGTTTTATATAGATGCTAACAATTTATACGGTGCGGCCATGATGGGACCTTTGCCGAAGGACTGTTTTGCCTGGGTACGACCGGAGGTCTTGGTGGACATCAACGACGAATGGGTGAGACGATACAATGTCAATGGCACCACGGGTCATGTACTGTGCGTCGATTTGGAATATCCCCCACACGTCCAAGATGCCACGGAAGATTTACCATTGGCTCCTTACCGCGGGACGGCGAAATGGGAGGACATGTCTCCCTATATGCAAGAGCTATGGCAAGAGTTGAACGGGAACCGACCCTTTCACTCAGCCAACAAGTTAATGATGACGCACGAGAATCGCAAAGAGTATGTGGTACATATCGCTGCTCTCAAGTATTATGTGGAGAAGGGCTTACATATCACCAAGGTTCATTACGGGATCTCCTTCAATCAAGAACCGTATATTCGCCCCTATGTTCAATACCATACGCAAGAACGCGCCAAGGCAACAACGAAAATGCGCCGCAATCTCCACAAGTTGATGGTGAACGCACTGTACGGCAAGACAATGGAGAATGTGCGGAAATATGGGAAGCACTATTTTGTACGATCACCGAATTTGTTTAGCAAATGGACACGTCATCCCTATTGTCAATCCTTCTTCAACATCAGCGACAAAGCCGTGGTGGTGAATGTGCGCAAGACCAAGGTGGACTTGAACAAGCCCATTTATATCGGGCAATGCATCCTGGACAACAGCAAGATTATTATGTACAAGCTGTTTGACCAGTGGAAAGCCAACAAGACGTGCACCTCAGTGGAACTCATTGGTGGGGACACAGACTCCTTCTTCCTCAAAGTCCGCAGCCGGTATACACGTGAAGAAGTGCTGCGTTCGTTTGACAACATCCCAAATTTTATTGATACGGAGGCGAAAGGCGTTCTCGATACCTCAAATTATCCCGTGAGTCATCCAGAGAGACGTACCGAGAATGCAAATCGTTTGGGATGTTTCAAGGACGAGTGTGTGGGGGATAGGGTGAAGGAGTTTGTATGTTTGAGTGCCAAAATGTACTCTTACATTGTCCTCAAAGGCAATGAGGAAGAAATCCACGACTGTCGCATGAAGGGGGTGTGTCAAGCGAAGAAGCGACAAGTGAAACATCAGAATTATGTGGACGCATTTGAAAAACATTCAATTACCACAGTGTTACAAACCCTCCTCCAATCCCAACACCACGAGATGAGAACAGTGACGCAAGTGAAGAAAGCCTTAAGTATCTGGGAGGACAAGCGGTGTTGGTATTTACCCAATCGGAGTCTTCCATACGGTAACCATCGCCTATATGAAGAAGGGTATCTACACACCGCTGTCAAAAATGTCAAGGATCTGCAACCGCATGGTGGAGCTCAGAGCATCCTCCGCAATACCACTGCAGACATTGTTACCGCAACTCCCTCTGGCCACATACCGAGCATCACGCTCTTGTCGAGTCTATTGGAAATGGAACTCTTCGGTCGCTGTACAGATTTTTCCACGGGGGTGTATCCAAATTTTGGGCAACCACTCCCTGGAAACCTACGATCGTATTTGTAAAGAGATGCGCCAATTACTCGCCCCCTACGGATTGGACGTGAGCGACCCAATCACAAAATCCTGCACCGTTCAATGTCAATGGAACTATACAAAAGACCGCATGCAAACCATTCAACAGTTGCCATCGACATCGGTGATTTCCAACGAGCGCGAGCTGTTTCCCGGAACGTTAATACGCAAAGGTAATTTGCATTGTTCCTTCTTTTCCAACGGAAGTGTGATTGTGACGGGTGTTTTATCGATTGCAGAAGCGGAATCGTTGGTGGAAGACATTCTTAAATCCCTATTCGAAGGAGATTCCCTCAATGAATCGGACAGCAACTAGTATCCCAACGTCGTGGGTTGTCGCAAGAGACCTTGGATATTCATTCAAAGCTATAGAAACTGTAACACATCTCAATGAAAAGATCACTGCTGGTGAATTAGTGGATCGACTCATGGATCTCGATGAGCATGCTATGAATCACCATTTGGATCGTAGGTGGATAGAGGATTTCTCCCTGCTTCACTGCAATACAATGACATTGGCGCGATCTGGAGTGAAAAAAGTGACATTTGCAACGGATATGTCAGACATCTCTTCCCATAAAAGTGACTTTAGAAAGAAATTAGCAGAAGAGACATTTAAATTATTATGTGAACAGAACTGTGTTAAATGTTTTAAACAGGAACGGTCCCTTCTCTTTTTACCATGTTCTCATAACGTTATGTGTTCTACGTGTTATAATCCCTTTGAAACATCATCTTGTCCCCTTTGTGATCAAGACATAGCTTCAACAGTTACTGTTTATCGTGCATGATGTACGGAAAAACTCTGTGAATAGTGTATAGTGTATAGTGTGCTATCACGAGTGACTGAACCTTGTACAAAACCTTGTAGTATTAACCTCTGTCTGAAATAAAAATACAATCATTGACATGATTCATTTCTTTATTGACTTCAAAACATGGGATAATGTAGAATACAAATAGGAATAGACAATTTTATCATTGAAGGACAAGTAGGTTTGAATGAGTTCTTGATCTTTCTCGTGAGCATCCAATGTTCGAAAGAAGGTCAGTGTTTTATCCATAGACGTGTTAAAAGGGCGATGGTTTAAAACGTAAATACAGTAAGCACCACAATAGGCTTTAGGACCTTGTATACGCAGAGGGCGACGATAGTCTAAAGGATAAGGTGTTGTCGATAACCACTCGGTAACATGTGGATAGTGAGATGGAGTGAGTCCATAAGAGTCAAAGAATAGGACCGACGTTCCTCTGCGTGTCGTAAGAGGCGACTAAAAGGGGCCTTTTGCCACTGCAGCTCTGGTGTTGGCAGTTTGATGTCTTATTCTTATTGCCTTTTCTCAGTGGCTATACTAAGTTGATGTTGCGGGGGATCCTGACAGCCGAATCTTAGCTGTTCGGATATGCAACAAAGCTCTTTGAGCTTCTACCCCTGTGGCATATCTGGCTATGCCTTTCCAAAGTCCCCTCAGCGATGGCCGCCGCCCCTCTTCGGAGGTAAGGTGTGGGGTGGGACCATTGGGGTTGCTTCCTCCCCCGGTCAATGCTGTTCACCCTGTGTGAATAGCTTTGGCTTGGGTATGCTAGCACCCCGGTGGTATCGGAATGGCCATCTCCTCCCCGGGGCACTCCTCGCCAGCAGTAGACATTAATTTGCTTACTGGGTGTGTCGCTTCGTACTGTCTCGATACGAAGCCTCCTATCCGCTGGACGGAGCCGGGTAAAACAACAACAAAAACAACAAAAAAAATTCGCACACGCGTTGATCCGCATTTTGGTAAAAGGCCAGCCAATGCCTGCCAGGTTGATGAGAGCGATCACTATTGACAATGAGTGTCTTTGATTCCGGGGAATGAGCAGGAAGTAGATCAGCAGGAAACACACCTTGGAAGGGAACGTAAGAAGATTGGAGGAGGCGATGAGCAAACGTTTGACAACTGCACTGAATAGCACAGAGAAAATCATCTTCGCACATGCAGGCATTGAGTAAATGTTTCTCTTGTAATTGATTCATACCCTGCATGATTCCTTCGATTTCCGTGTTGCTTAACCAGTCTCCCATTCAACCAACGCTGAGCTTTAATGAGACGATGTTGATAAAGAGATGTCCAAGCGATAGGAGGAACGTGATACTCGGGCTCCTTCAACATATCTTATGAGGATGTCAATGCGCGCCAACACTTAAATAGCGGGTGGGATATACGCACTGGAGATGACAGCATTCTCCGGTGTGACGGAGAATTGTTCGTCATGAATGACAAACATTAATAAATCCATATTTTGCTTGGTCGTATTCTCAAATTGCAATTCCAGTCCATATTGACGTGTATTGGTGGGTTGAACACTATCGATTTGTTTATCCAAGGTACCGTCAAAGGCGATAAAGTAACATTATTTGGTAAAACTCTCTAAATCAATACCACATGATTCATTCGTGTTATAGACTTGAATCGCACGATTGAATTGACTGTAGGCAATCACATCATCTTTGCAATTGATGGTTCCTCCTGTCATGATGGCTCCATTGGTGGTCATGGTGACTTGAGAGAGTCCATGCCTTTCAAAATAGAGTTTACGACTTCCTGGATCAAACCAAGAGTTACTGGGAACAACAGCGAAAAAGATGAGTTTAGGACTCAATAGAGCGGCCACATTGGAAAACGTCTTCTTTTGTTCTCCACTTTCAATCGTTTGTCGTTGGACGGTCATGCCATTGTAGCGATAATAAATGGCTTCTGTCTTGTGTCGATTCGCAGTTTTCAATTGCAGTTCTGCATTCGGTGTGAGCATGGGCATATACAATTGGAAAGAGGTGATTTTGAACCTGTACTTTGTAGAGGTCGTCCCTGCAGCATGTGCCATATCATAAATGGCATATTCCGGTTTATTCAAGGTGAAAATGAGATCCAGTTGCATGCCTGGGGGCAGAGCAATCACTTGTTGGAACAAATTACATTTCAGGGGAAAGTCAAAGGTACGTTTAAATTTGTGGTCTGCCCATTGTTTGAGAATGGCTTGATTGAGTGCATTCTCTTTATCTGTAAACTCTACTGCCTTAGACGTCACCGTCTTACTCGCTGCATCATACTCTGTGTCATACATCACTTGAGGAACAGTAAATCCTTGTGTGACCATGTGTGTATTCTTCACATCATTGGTGTATTGTAAAAGATTGCTAAGGTAAGCTCTCAAATAATACAAGTCATTGCCTCCTTCAATGGTGCGTTCATTCAAGCGGATAGTAATGTCGGAAAAGAGGGAGTGGGCCGTATTGTTGATAATAATCGCCTTGTCTGACGACTCACATGGCACGTCTGCTCCTTTAGCCGCATCATGTTTCATGAGTTGTACTTCCACGCGAAAATAGGCATTGCATACATCCATCCAATGAATGGCTAGTCGAGGGACTGTGAATTGAATGGTACCGGGATTTTCCAATCCATTGACTGGCGTCAGAACGCTCGTATGCTGAGAAGTACTCGAGACATCGACTTTATCACTTTGGAATACATCGTAACGAGCATCCAATAATGCAGGTGTTTCCTCCATGCTTGATGATACTGATGTCCTAAGATTGCTTAGTTCTTAAAAGAGCATGCGTTGTTTAGCACCTCCGCGATAACGCCCCATCAAACTTCCTTTCCCCCATTTCGTATGATGGGCAATGTCCACATGACCACGACGACGTTTAGGAGCAGGTGCTTCCACCCTATCCCCTTCTTCATCCGTGAAGACGCGTTTCCGACTCACTTTATTTTGAATAGCTTCTACAACACGTTCGGGAGCAGTCTGTAAGGTGCGTTTGGCGAGCGCTTTCACACCCTTTTTGAGACGATCAACTCCTTCTTGTGCGGTAGAGCTGACAGCATCCGTGACAGCTTGTTTCGCAGAATTGAGAAACTCTGTCGTACGTAACGATTTTCCCAACGTTTTCTGTACCGTATGTACAAGTCCTTTTTGCGATGTTTTTCGCGATGCTTTTCGAGATGTTTTTCGAGAGGGTTGTCGAGATGGTTTTCGAGATGGTTTTCGAAATGTTTTTCTGGGAACTCTCTTTTTGAGTGATTTGGGCAGACGGATGGATGATTTCTTGACACCAGTGACACGGGGTCTAATCATGCGTGTTTTCTGTCCAATCACTTTATTCCATCCACCTCGTTGCATAAATGAACCTCTTCCAAACAATCGTCCAGAGGAATTTGTTCGGTTACGGATTAAAAAGAGATTCGTCATCGTGTCTTGATGTGCTTGGGAAAAGGCAATTACTTAATTGCGCGACGTCGAAGATGCATTTTTACATAGGACCGTCCGTCTGTCATAGGGATGGGATGACCGTCATCCGACATGAGTTTGATTTCAATATCTTGCACATGTTGACTTTTCACAGGAAGATAGGTGACATTCTGGAATTCATGATGAATACTATCTCCATAATCTTTCCCCGTGTAGGGAATCACGCACATACCGTTTGTTTTCATACCCTCTACATAATTATAGCCTACAATATTACAATACAGTAGAATATTGTAGGTAAAGGCATTCAAATTCAAAGGGGCAGTCGCTTGCTGTGAGGAGGTGAGTAAGTCTGTTTTAAACCCAAGAATGTCTTTGAGCAAAGGGTGGAGTTTCATACTGTAGTGTGTGGGTACGACCACTGAGACAACATGGACATGAGACGCCAATGTAGTGATAGAAAAGTGGAAATTGTGTCCTTGGTGTCGATTCTGATTCAAACACTGCATCAACGTCTTCTCCGAATAAATACCGCGTGGAATGTTGAAACGCGTAAATATGCCTTGCTCTCCCTGTTTGCCTTGTTTGTCTTGTTTGTCTTGTTTACCTGGTTTACCTTGCTTGCCTTGCTTGTCTTGTTTGTCTTGTTTGCCTTGTTCACCTTGCTTGCCTTGCTTGCCTTGCTCTCCCTGTTTACCACGTTCTACTCGCGGTGAATCCGTTTTGATGGGAAGGATAGAGGACGTATAAACGGTCGGAATCGTCTCAGGATGATCATTCAATGTCCCCACACTAAAGCTGACATCCACGGGTATTGCCTGAAGGGTATTGATAAAGTTGACGACGGAGATACCGGCTTCCCATTGATCCCCATGGACCATGGGGATGGAAGGAACCAAGCGATTTTTGAAATGATTGGCTCTATTTTCAGGAAACAAATTGGGCTGAGCATTACTCAACAAGTGAATCGTTTCCTCATGCATGGTTGAGTGTCACTCTGTCCATAATTACCTAGTCTCCCTACGACGTAGATGGAGTTTGAAATAGGATCGTCCTTCATGAATCGGAATAAATTCACCATCATCACCACGCAACTGAATTTCAATCTCATCAATAGCTGATGTAAAAATGGGGTAATAATCAATATTGGACACTTCATACGACACCATTTCCCCCAAACGTTTTTTCTCTTCAATGGGGTGAATTTTCAAGATTTGTTCGCGTTGTCCTCTCACAATACTTTCCGCCACAATATTACAATTGACGATAATGTTGAAGGAATTGGGAGTTATGCTGAGGGGAGAGAGTGTTGTCATTTGTGCATTGGGTCCATAATAGGATTGGGATAGACCCATACGATAACTCAACGCTTCTCCAAAATCAATAAAGGCATGTTCCGCGCTTTTCACCGTCAAATAATGGTCTTTCGAGAGAGAGAGGGATACATCCGTCCACATCTGTAAATTCACCTGGAGTTTAGAAAAGAGTCCTTCCAAGGTATAACTCCCTTTGGGAATGCGGACACGATGAAACGAGGTAGAAATGTCCAGGGTGGGGTTTATGTAACCTTGCCGAATCATGTGTTCATAGATGTGCAACGGTTTCATGGTCTTGCTATAGAGATGAAGAAAAGGGCGAGGTGTGGGATGTGTATTCACCATCACCGATTGAATATCTTGTTTTCCCACATCTACTCCCAACACCATACCATCCACTAGATAAAACATGTTTTCTTGCCAGCGTTCCATCATGGTCGTCATCAACCTTTGCATATCATCACTGAACCATCCAATAAAGGAAGTGAATCTATCTTTGCAGACTTTCAGGGTGGATCCTTCTTGATATGCGACAGCGGGTGAATACAATTTCTTATCAGAGAGTCTATTTCCAAACAAGTAGGATTGTAAACACGTATTGGCCAACAGCTCTTTCGATTCGTAAGAATAAGGGAAATAGGATTTCTGAAACAAACGATCCAATTCCTTCCCTTTCCATGGGAAGAGGGTGTCGAGGGTGTGGTTCCATCCTTTGGCATAATCAAAGGTATATTCCGGTAAACCATAGATGTGTAATGTCATCCCATGGGTGACATGTTTTGGACGTTGTTGATACCGACGGTAACTTGCAGAACAATGTTCCGGCGTTTCCGAGTGTATACAGGTTTGTTCATGATAGGTGAACATACCATATTCATGACTATGATTCAACATGTGTTGCCAGAGTTGTGGGGGATTGATTTTCAACAAATACCCTTCCGCGATTTTTAAGTGAAGCACGTGAAAGACGCCCACTGTTGTATACGTCACCCACACCATATCAGGCAGGGGGATGGCTTGATTGAAAGCTTGCACAAAGGATTGGAGGGTATAGTATTTCGTGGGTAAATTGAATCGTAATGGACTAGGGAGATGAGATAGGGTATGAAAAATCTCAAAATAGTCGCCATGTTTGATGTTGAGAATATTGGGATGCTTCTTATCCTCGGTCTTATACTGTTGTGTCGGTTTTCCGTTTCGAAGCAAGACATGGGTCCCACTCAATGCATAGGGGACACTCTTCTTTTCAAAGAGAGCGTCCAATTCCATGGTTTGTTTCTGAAGGATAAAGGAGGGAACATGAATCGTGCTGAGGGGGAATTCCAAGATCCATTCGTCCCACACGTAGGTAGCCACTTGTTCTGCTTTAAAAATCTCATAGGCTTTAGATTGCCGGTCCATCTTGATTTCCATATCGTCCGTGCAATCGATGGTCAGTTCATAATGATAGGACATGGATGTAATGGTCCATGTCATGGGGGTGGGGAAGATGGTATTCAAATAGGTTTCCAACGATTAATAACCTGTGGGGACGATAGAACTCCACGTCTTATCACTCTCTAAATTCTTGTAATAAAACGATTCAGGTCTAGACAATAAAATAACAGTTTGTTCCCCTTGATTAATTGACAAAGATCTGTTTTCAACACAGTCACTTTTGCATTCACCCTATCTCGTTCACGAACGATCTCGTCAAGATTGTCAGTTCCTGCAGTGGGTTTGAATTCTTTCACACTCCTTCTTAACGTTGCCAACCGTTCCTGTTTCACTTCAAAATCATGGAGAATAGTCCCATACATCTCCATCAAATCCACCAAACTATGATAGGCAAATACATTATACGTGTTGTAGATATGATACTTTTCCGTAGGTGTGAAGGGAAGTTCATGTTGCCCCGTTTCATGCTGCATATCCGCACCACTGGCCAATACATTTTCTTTCCCATCTTTAGGATGGGAATGAACTAAATGATGAATAATAGGCCGTTTTGTGACTTGTTCCTTTTGAATCGATTTTCGAAAATTTCTCAATAAGACAGTATCAAACAATCGCTTCTTGGCTCCGAATCGTTTAGAGACTAAAAAAACCTTCCATCTTGTGTTGACGTAGGATTCACATCATGTTGCGGTACTTTGCATTCAGTGTGTTGATATAGGTATGCAAGAAACGGGAGGTGACTAAATCAGGAGCATCGGCTATATGGAGGGTAGGATCGATTTTGTGTAACTGTGTATCAATCTTGTCATACAATTGATCAATACGGTTTCTGAACCATGACACATGTATTTTCTTGTGATGTTGATACTCCTTTTCACGTTCTTTTGGGGTGAGTGGATTTAAGAATTCCACTGGGAAAATAAATTGATTTTTCATGGTGCGTGTTGGTAAAGCAAACCAATTTTTAGAGGCCAAATGTTGCAATCGGAAAAAGGTGCGTTGATACATTCTCACTGCTTTCATCAACGCTCTCAGTTTAGGAAGAAGGATGCGAAGATTATGAAACAGGCCTATATGCCCTCTGGGAATAGGAGGGGCCTTTGCATTGCGTTTCAGAGAGCTCACAAAGGTATCGGTCCTTATCCACACAGCACGTGTCGTATCATCACTCAGGGGTTGTATATCCTGATAGGTCACTGGGGGAGCCATGGTTACAGTGGCTATTTTCTGCAATTCGGAGAGAATCCCATAATCCATCGCAGACAATGTATAACTGGAAGTATGCTTTACATGAAAGGACAATCTGTTGGACGAATGAAACACTAATTTCCCCACACCAAACCATTCTAATTGTTTGAATAAATTAAGCATTGAGATTTCATTTCCCAACATCCTTTCAATCCCATGTTTGGCAAAATGACAGTGGTGTAAGGGAATCACACTGAACGGGATATTTCTTTACGTCACATTCCTTTCGATGAATGGAGAGTCGTGTATGGATCCGAACGATATCCTTCAACGATAAATGATAGACACATTTGTCCAATAAGAGTGAGGCTGCCAAATGAGGGGAAAACACAAGGACGTAATGAAAGGCGGAGAATTCCTTGATTTGAAACAGGGAAAATGGGGCAATATCAATCACATAGACATCTGCTTCCTCTATGCCATTGCATCCATAATACAAGTAGGATGGATGCGTCGTGACAGTCATCATGTTGGAAATGATACGCCGTGTATATAATTCCAACGCTGTGATCATGGGTACTCGTTTCACTTCCTCATCGGATTCAAAAATGGTGTGACGACGGACCACATTGGTCCCTTCCATCGTATAATAAGGCAAATAGGCCTTCAAATCTTTCGTATCTACCATTTTCCCCACGGTAATATAACAATCTTCGGGAATCGTATCCACATTATTCACATACCCAAACTCTTTCAAGCCTACTTCCCATGTTTCTCCTTTAGGAATAAAAAGTGGATTTTCCAGTCGTGTAAAGAAATGATTGGCTTTATTGTCATACAAATGGGGTTGAGTATTGCTCAACAAGTACACATGTTGTTCCTCTTGCAGTTCCTGCATGATTACAAAATCAATAGCGGCGTACATTACCTAGAGGTTCTAAGTCTGTCACCCATGAGTTCATCGAGGCCGGATATCCTTGCCAGTGCACAAAATATTCTGGTCGTCCATTCCGACGTCGGGTCTTGAGCACTTTGTCCACTTGATATACTTCTTCCTCCCGATGAATCACTTGTAATTCCTGAGCATAAAAGGATCCTTTGATCTCTTCTCCACTCAAGTCTTTGATCTTGTACATTTTGGTACCATGAGGGTTCTTGAGAATGTTGGAGACAATGAACTCTTCCGTCGACCAATTCGCTTCATACCCTCGTCCAAACGTTCCTTTATCACGTGAAATACGTACACGTGCTCCCACAGGGATAGACTTCCCCGGGACTGCAAACTTTTTATAGTTTTGTCGGAGACGTTTTGCATTGTTTCGTTTTACTTCCTCGGTATTGGAGGCATTCACATCCATCGGGGTGAAACCTGTGGATTAATGGGTGCTGTGATTGTATGCATACATGTCATCTGCGACATAATCCACCCAATTCTTATGATTGGTGGCTGTAAAGATACGTTCCAATTCATTCTTGACAGTACGGTTCAATCGTTCGACATGAGCACATTTATAGGGACTGTTGATGGAAAACAATTCAATAGCGTGCTTGTCCAAGACTTCTTTCACCGGTCGGTTATAAAATTCACGGCCTTGATCCGTTTGTAGTCGTTGCGGGGTGGGAATGGTTGCGAAAATGGCTTCCAAAACCCCCGACACTTTTTGACACTCTTGGTCTTGAGAGGGAATGCCCAGGCTTTGCGTGTAAAGATGTCCATCACCATGAGAATATACTTGTAGCCACGATTATGCTGTGCATACTTTTGATAATCGACAATATCCGCTTGAAATTGAATTTGCGGACCGCGTACACGATACGGGTGCAAGGGCTTAATACGATGCAATCGAGATTTGTGAAGGGTGTAGGTCGGTTGACGCATTAACCATTGTTTGACTTTTGTTTTTGAATAATGTGAAGCAGCAGCAAGTGCATTGACGCTTCCGTAGCCAGCGGGATGTTTGGGATTGTAATAAATCTTGTGCAACACTTCCTCCATCGACACAATCTGCTTGGCATTGACGTGGGGGTTGAAGATAGGCGGTATTCCCGTTGGAACAACAATTAAAGCTCGCCGTGATGGTCTACTGTGTCTCTGCGCTGTCGTGTGCGTTGCCTTGGCCGCAACAACGTCCAAAGATACGCGATAAGAATGAGGAGGCAATTGGCGCGGATGCCGTTGCCATTACCTGAATGGTGAGCCATAGGATCCCAATTCAAGAACTCCTTTTTTACTTAAACGAGTATTGATGGATGATTTCAATGGAGAACGCTTCGTCTTGGGAGAGGTGACAACAGAAGGTTTGACGACTTTTCCTTTCGATCTCTTGAGGACGGGTGGATCTGCGACGTGAGTGAGCGGAGGTTTTGCGGTCTGAGTTAGCGGAGGTTTTGCGGCGTGAGTGAGCGGAGGTTTTTCCAATCTCTTCCCACGATCATCGTCCAAATTGAAAAATTGGCGACGAAATTTATCGAACAAATACAACCGGGCGTTCCATGCAGCGATATCATTGGCGGTAGGACGGTGACGCACAATCTCTCGTGCAATACGATCAAGATGGACTTGTTGAGGATTCATCATCATGTTTCTCACCCTCTGTTCTTCCGCTTGACGTTGCAACATGGTCGACATCAGTTTGGTACTGTCACCACCACCGCTCATTTGCTGTCCGCCACCGGTGTGTTCATTCATGTCAGATTTGGGAACCACCACTAATTCACTAAAGTCCATTTTCGTTTTATTGGGTCTTTTGCTTAACTTAAACACAATCATAGGTGGATTAAATAAGTTGGTGCGAAATCGGTACTCAAACGGACAATTTGTAGTGAAATCAATAAAGAGGTAGGCATAATTCCCATAGTTTTGAACCAATGTCGTTAAAATATCATGTACGACGCTCATATTGCCTTTTGGGAGCATTTTCCCCATGAATTGAGCCAATTGTTGTTGATTTCTCGGATTATTGAACGCGACCAAATAATGGACATTGCCATTACGAATACGTTGTTCTTTATCACCATACAAATACTGTGTGATTTGCACTGCGAAAAACCGTTTATGATGAGATCCTCTTAAAAATAAGCCCGTCACAGTTTCATTGTTTTGAGATTCCTGTTGTAAATCATCGAGAATAATTAAATCATTTTCTTGCAATTGATCAAAATCATCTTGGGTAGGGACACCCATTTTCAAGATCACATCTTGTAACTCTTTATGAAATGGACTTTCTATCCCATAATACCACCAGACTTTACGAATAGGCTTTTTAAATATAGTATGACGATTCTTGATCATATTCGCCACAAACGTGGACTTTCCCGATTTACTAGGACCCAAGACAATCATGGATGAGTCATTATCTAAACGGAAATCCATCTTGTCGAAACATAAAAGTCAGACATATATATTCCATACATCATGTATTAAACATAACTTAAAATTGTTTCCAGAACATAGAATCATTTCCGGAATAAAGAAGAGGTGGAATAAAACGTCCACGTGTACATGTCTTAAAGAGTGAGTTTTCAAGAGCAGTCATCATTTCACTCATCAATGTCCTTTCCATGTCATTGGTAAGAGGATTCATATTGTACCGTGCAAATGCTTCCTTCAACATGTTGGGAAAGGCGCGACGATGAATTTCGTAGGCACTACGAACAATGAAATAATGTTCAATATAGTTCAACACAGACCACTTCTCATTGACACACTGTCCTGCTTTGTACCATGAGGATGACACATACCACTGACTCTCCTGGTTATGTTCCACCATATCCTTGAACATTTCGAGGAAACGATTGATCCATTTCTCGGCTTGTATTTGATCACCGTCAAAGATATACAGCGCGTGTGACTCTTCCCGGATGCGAATGTACACGCCGAGTGCTTGCGCCTTGGCATAATCCGTCCGCATCATCCTCCAATCCTCCTCCTCCGTGGGTTGAGCACTCCACCTCTGAGAAAGCATGTTTGTCATCTCATCCTCCTTTTGTTTCATAAGTGCAGTGCTGTCCTCTGACTGGGAGAGATGATCGAGATCATCATCTATAAAGTGTTTGAGTTCCTCCCAATCAATGTCATCTTTAGGTTGCACCATGTGTATCAGATTAAATAAACCAATGGAGGGAATGTGTGCCTTCTTTATATCGAGTGTCAGCTTTGTCTTCTTCTTCTTCTTTTCCTCCACCGCTGTGTTCTGACATTCCTCCACCCGTTTGATACGGACTTGGACTTGATCCACAGTAAAACACAGTTTCAGAGTCTTTGTCTGTGGATTACAGTATATGCCTGTGACGCGGAAGATGGTATTTGCTTGAAGGAAGGTATTCTCCCTGAGATTGGAAAGAATGTGTCCAATATTGGCCAAACTAACCTTGTTCTTTCCATTCTCCTTCATCAGGAAGATGGGCGTGTCCTGCTTCAGCTTCATAAAGACACTGTCGTAGGCCGATTTCTTGTGTACATAACCGAGACAGGAGGTGAAGTTGTAGGCAGATTCGGGTTGGACTTGTTTGTAGAGGGATTGTATCGCATCTTCCAACGTCTCCAGATCGCGTGAGACGGCTTGAGAAATGGTGAAGAGGGATGTGAGTTGATCGGAACCGTACCCAGTGTTATTGTACGTTTGTGCACGCCATCCATAAAATCCCGTGGCAAACACGAGTTTTGAGATGTCTCGTCGTGATTGCCAATCCATCGCATCCATCATCGCATTCTCTCCGCGAATGGGATAATATCCAGTGTTATTCCATTTCTTACCCAATACCAGACGTGTGATGGGCAGAGGCTCCAACTGTGGTTGTGCCTTGGTAAGATAGTTCTTCTCGGCTTTCCCATTCGTATGGAAATAGGACTCCGTCGCTTCAACAAAGACTGGCTTCGATGTCGGTGTATCTGACGAATACGTGACTTTCACCTTCTTCGCGAGAGGAGCTTCCAACGTGTTCGTACGTTTACCCATGACTGAATGAAAATGACTGAAATGGCTCAGTTTATATAGAGTTGAGCGTGGGAAAATTTCTTCTCATTGGTTGACACCCACGCCTACAAGTGCTCTGATTGGTGCTCCATGAAATTCACGATGAATCATTCATTTTTGGTGGTGTACGGGGCTTGTCCCTTTTTGTAGGTCAAATTCACGAGATAACGCTTGATTTCATGGGAATTTGCTGAGTCATTTTACGATAACATCGGTCGATTTGGTGTGGAAAAGTACCTCAGAATTCTCGATAAATCGCCTGATTTTACGAGGATTTGTAACAGAGTGTGTTCTTCAAAGTCACAGTGAATCGATTGATATCATGGGAAAATAACACATCAAATCCGTAGTATTTTTAACGATGTCATGGGAAAATCAACCTTTAAATCTACGGTACATCGTTTGATTTCATAGGAATTTTACTGTGTGAACGTGACTTATTCACACTCTTCGGTAAATCGTTCGATTTCATGGGAATTTCATTGTGCGGTTTGGTGGGATTGAGTATAGGCGTTTTGGATATATCATAGTTGACGACTTCCATATCTAGTAAGGGTTTTCTACTATCTTTACGTTTTTTGATATCTTTCATCATTTTTCGACCAGATAAGAAGGAAACCAAAATGAATATGACGAGTGTAAAGAATTGTGATAGGGTTTCTTTGAATGAACCAATGAGTGAACATTTTAAATCTCCTCCGTTGACTGTTGAAAGTGTGTTCGCTATGGATTGAACAGTGTCCATGATGACGCTGTTGATGACGTGGGTATGGTTTACTTAGTGTTTGGAGCCGATCGATGCATGTAAGGCTTGTTTGAAAGCTGCTGGATTATCGTGATATGCCATGGCATAGGCTTGTGCGAAGGGGATTTGTTTCTTGTTAAATTTCCGTTTTTGACCCAAGTATTTGCGAGTTTGAGGGGGTGGTTTCACAAATTTGCGGAGAATTCCTTTGTAAGATTGAATAAACTCGTGCTGTAAAGGTGTTAATTTCCCTGGATTCTCTCGCATTTTGCTCATGAGTGCTTGCATATCCTTGACATATTCCTCAGGCAATTGATCGACATGACCGTTAATTTTCTTTTTCGAACATCCTATCCCTGAACTTAGGGATTTCAGTACATTGGTAAAGTCCTGACGTTGACTTGAACATGTTTCACACTGACACGTCATTCTTGTCTATCATCCTCTATCCCACATAACTTAGTTTACATGGCGTTCACCAAATTCATGTAGCGTGCGTGGACGTCTGCATTTTGGTTGGTTAAGTGGGCAATAAACTCTTCCTTTTGAGTCAGCAAGTCACGCATGCTTTCCAATGTCTCATCCAAATAGTCTCCGTTGCCATCTGTACGATTGGGTTCATGAATGTGTTGATTAAATGCATCTTCCAACACGTGCAAGATGCGTTTGCGAGCATTTAAATGACGTTCATGGAGACGAATAGAATCGTTCAACAGTTGAACAATGGCGCTGTTTTTCAAATTGTTCAGTTGAATAATGTACACGTGGGAGTTGTCAATGACAGGTGAATTGACTGGGTAAAACATTCTTTCCTCCACGGGGTGTGCGTCCATGGGTTGTTCAGGGGTTCCTACCCCCACCGAGTGTTGTTGGAGAGGGGTTCCTACCCCCACTGAGTGTTGTTGGAGAGGTTCTCTTGATTCTTGTTCTGGATTTCCCGCTGTGTTCGACATGGCTTGGACATAACTGTTGTGATCATTGACAGGACCTGGGTAGTTATCAAATGTCACATGACTTAGTGTAGGTTGAATATTCTCTAACGATAGAGGACTCATATCAATCTCATTCGCAGCCATGACTAAAACATCGGGCGGCAATCGATTCAATTCTTCTTGTATTTGATGGACCGTATGGGTGGGATCCGGGGGAGCATCCACTCTGGCTCGATCTTCAACCATACTTTTCACGACAGCTTGCAGCATAGTGTGAGCATGATCAGGTGTTGCTTGTGTTAAGGTGCGATGATCCGCTGGAGAAGGTCGAATGAGTGCTTCTAGACTATCGTCTACATCCAAATCTGTATTCATAGGTTGAGGGGGTCGCAAGGGGGTTGCACGACGTGAGGTGGGTGATAATTGACGATCTTGTCCTGTCAACGTAGATGACACCTTCAAAGAGGATCTCGGAACATGCTGTTGAATAATATAGTTGAGTTTGCTCACATTTTCTCCCTCCATTCGCTCGTTTAAAATATGGGTATGTTGACGCGCAAATTGTTGAGCTGTCTTCCTATCCACCGTTCCATCGAGTGTTTCCCCGCATAGACATGCATAGATGAACTCTTCACTTGCTTTTATCTCTTCTTTTGTTTTATATATTAGATGGTGTGAATTAAAAATATGCCTTCTCAGACGATCTTTTTGATAAGGGCATTTACAGATAGGACATCGGGTTATTCTCAATTTTCGCAACGTCAGTGTCTCTTCACTTTCACGCGCTCCTCCCTTCATGGTTGATTTTTGTTGTGTGTTCCTGTGCATGCTTAAATACATTCGTTGGCCATTGAAACAAAACACTGAAATGAGCACAGATACGATTCAATGTCTCTTTGATATAAATAAGACTTGCTGCTGAAATCACACGTTTATGATACAGCTCTTGTAAATATTTCAAATGTTTCTCATTCATAAAGCTCCATAGTGTTTCCTCATACAAAACATCATCCTCAAAAATAGCCATGAGTAAATACACACGTCCCACGATGGAATAGCGGTCATTCAGTACCAATTGATTCAAGTAGACTGTAGACGTGTCGGTAAACTCTTCTAATGTGGGGATATCATTGCCTCGGATGCGTTCATCGAACCAAAAATCAATAAGGATCTTCATCCGCGCTTGGTGCGAAGGAGATGTCGAACTGTCTGTGGGCGTGATGTCCATCTTCCGCGTGGTCGTCTTTTTCGAGGGTGTCTTGTCCGAATAGGGCGATGTCGTCTTTTTCGATAATAGGGCAGGAGTAACATGATCTTATTTGAGAGAGTGTGAGGATCTATAACTTAAATAGTTACTCATCGCGGTGAGTATGCGTACAATCTCTCTCAGAAGAAAAAGGAGTACAAGTAGCATGTTTTTCCAAATCTATCAACCCCAATAGCAGAATGCTTATAATATGGAAAAGCAACATGATTCATACAACGACATTCTTTATTCATACTTAGTCTGTGTCGCTTACATATTCTTCTTCTGATGTCCATCCAACAGAGATATATTCAAAATTAAACGTTATACAATAGACACCAAGAATCTCTTTGTTAACACTGTCCATAAATTCCTAGTCCCATACGTTCTTCAGTGAGGCTAAATAGTCATCTATTTCTTGGATGTCACTTTCATAATAACGTTCACTGGCACCCATCAATGGTGGAGAACCATTTCTTTTGTATTCATAAATCGTGAATGCATCCATGGAGAGTTCACATTCAGGCTTCACTTTGATCTTCTCCTTCACATATGGAATCACTTTCTCCAACATCGCGTGCGGTTGACATGACGTTTTCGGATAAATAATGAGCTGATTTGGATAGGTGTACACGTGAAAGTCTTCCATCATGTATGTGTCTTGATCGTTTCTCCATTTTTACCTAGTTCTCCAATCGATAGGTGCTCCGAACATGGAATGGGGCACATCCAATGCTCCGTTCTGTGCTCCGAGCATGGAATGGGGCACGCCTAATGCTCGGAGCAGGGGGTGGGGTATTTGCAAAACTATAAAGCCAAGTTGAAAATGTTCCACCTTCATAACACTCGTGAACATACAAGAGGATGGTCGATCTCACCAGATTAAGGGTTCGGAACGCGTTAGAAGAGGTGATTGTGATCCCAGACACTCCACCACCGACCCCAGAAGAAGATGATTTCCCAACGGATCTGCCATCCCACTGGGGCTTCATTCCCGATCTCGTTGGACCATATTCCCTCCCGCCGACGCCACCCACCATCGATGGACCGTTTCCCATCCCACCGTCACCCTCCGTCACCGATCCCGGATCGTCAAGTCTGATCAGCGAGAATTGGGAACTTGACTTTCTTTACGATGAGCAGGAGAATATTCCTCCTAGCTCTGTTGACTATCCTGATCTCGATCTTCTATCCACTCGCCGTCCCTTTCGCGAACCTCTGACGGATATCAGCAGTAGATTCAACTGTCGCACTGAATTGGAGATCATCAACGAAGCCATAGCAAACTTGGATACAGTGGACTTTATAAGTGAAGTCAGTGACTGGGTTTTTTAAATGTATGTGTAATCATTCTTTCTATCTTGAATTCTTCTCAATAAACATACATGGTAAGCTATGACTATTTTATTCAAGGGTGAAATGGGTTATAGGACATATCATGATAGAATAGAAGTTAAAATGAATGTTAAAGAATGAATTTTAAGATTGGAAATCGTTCATAAAATTTACAAGTTAGCACTATTTTTAATGTTGAAAATGGTTCATAAAATTGACAAGTGCTATCATTCCCAAGTCAATGATTATCAAAATAACAGGTGATTGGAATAACATTTATTATAGAGATGCACTTTCTTGAGTCATTTCACAACATGCATTATTCTTGCACAAGGTACGATGTTCGGCATAGCCACTTAAGTTACAATAATGAACAATGTAAGACTTATGGAGTTGTCCATTGTCCACCGTGGTTGATTCATGCATCACAGTGATGTGGTCAACCTTGGTCCAGGCCCATGCAGCTTCACAGGAATCATAATTTAAATACAGCGTATGCACATAAAGTCGATAGTGTAGTTCAAAGCAATAATGAAGGAGAATCTCGACCACATCTGACAGCGCACAGTGGTACCCATACTGTACCTTGGCAGCTTGCGTTTCTGTGAGTGCTTTCCCTCGGCGTAAATGTAACAGAGCTCGACGGTAAGCTTCTTTCCCTTCATACTGGGAATGATTCATCCAGTGACATCCGCGACGCATATGTTCCTTGTAACCAAGCCTATACAGTTCACTATCCCGCATACATGAGGTAAATATATTCCAATGAGAGTCAGTGCGTTGACACCATTCGGGGAGAGAAATACTATCCATGGTCACTTTTTCCAAGAGTTTTATGCTTTTCAACCAAGCTCTTTCCATCTCCGATAATCCATTCCCTACAATCAGTTCCACGTCTCCATACTCGCGTGTCATTTCATGGACCCAGAAATTAAAACGGTGAATAATCACACTCTCTTCTGCACCACATTTCCCAATCACACGTGGGTTGAGACCATGAATAAAATGAGTCGCAAAAACATCACACCCCGATGTCTCATGTTTGATAAAGTCATGGAAGCGCGATGTAATGGTCACATATCCGGTCGGTTTATCGTCTCTGGGCGTATAATGACACCAAATGGCAGCGACTTCCTGCATGGGATCTCCTTCCGTATCAAATACGATGAAATTGCGCACCGGCTTCTTCTGCTCCACCCACTATTGTTGTACTTTAGGATGATCAAATGTAATGGTATAAGAACCTTGCATGAGCTCGCCCAAATGCTGAATCCGACGCATCGTGAAATGAATCTCACCTTGTGTGTCTCGACTTATATACCCGTCCCTAGGGTGGTGTACAACATGATTGGTTTAGCGATGATGACGTCTCCTTCGACGTTTTCCTCCTCCTGATATTTTATTCGCTATAGCACTTACGCCTGCGGCACCGGCTGCACCCGCTGCTCCCAACGCTGCAGCTTTCCCTGCGGCAATAAGTGCAGGGACGAGGGGGAGTAAAAATGGGAGGGTACCTCCTCTTTGTTTACGACTCCCGCGGTAGATTCCACCTTTTTGTCTTCGACTACCGCGGTAAATACCCCCTTTCTGACGACGGCTTCCGCGATAAATACCTCCACGTTGCATGATTACCGTGATAGGCTAGATGTCCCTACTTAGTTCTTCATTAATAGTTTCCCTAACGTCTTTATCTTTCCCAACTTGTTCCTATTTAGATCGTGTTTCAACCGTTGCCATTCTTCCTTTATCATTTGATTATTGGATTTATAACGTGGTCGCCACGCTGCTGGTAACAACGTATTGCCCAAATGACGTCGAATCAATTCGCCTTTATGCCTCTGAAAAGCTTCACGCCCTCTACGATGCAGTTGAGATTTTATATACCGTTTCACATGTCTTACAGTTCCTCCTCTCTGGCGTCGTTTACGGCGTGTCATGATTAATGTTTACGCTTCCCAATCATAACTTAGTCACAAAAATAGGAGATTGATCACTACATTTATTCATCATCCAAATCTACATTATACGTGAACCAATTCAATTGGTTCTTAAAAACAATGGGTTTCAGAGGTCTCCCTCGTTTCTTACTAAAGTCAAATAAATATTTGCGTGGGTCCCGATTTCTATTCTCTGGTCGAAGCGAGGCTTGGGGGACACTATTCACTTCCTTGGGCGGATTCGGTTGACTCTCATATATCTGTTTCAACTTTTTGCGCTGATTTTTCCATATTTTCTTGCCCATATGCTCCTTATGCAACGAGACAAATTGACGGACCTTCTCTTCCTCCACGTCACGGTGCAGCATCTCACCACAGACACACATATAGACAAAGTTGTCGCGTGCCTCATTCGTCTTGCTCCACGTCGGATTGCTTCCACACACCTCCTTATGATGTTTGCAAACATGTTCCCATAAGAAGAGTGCTTGGTACATGTTATGACACCAGGGACAGCGTGCCAACTTCACTTTTGACAAGTCGTACGGATATGAATTCGTACTCTCCGACTCCACTGGGCGATTCGGGTCCAAGGGTTCGGTGGGCATATACATGCTCAAATAGGGACATAAATGTTCATTCCATTCATTCTCCTCCTCCTGAATCTTCTCATCACAGTACCTGCACCGACCCACACATGGATGCTTATGGTAAGCTTCCATATTATAGTCTTGTTTGCAAAGCAGGCAGGTGAACTCACTCTCCTTGTCGCCCCAGTAACCTCTATCCAGAGAGCAGCAATGAGCGGTAGTCCACCATTTCCCACAACGATCGCAATACTCCTTCCCTATCTCCTTGCGTCCATGACGGATGCATTGTGAAAACAGTCGGAAGCGTTTATTGCAAAACTCGCACTCATAATAGGGTTGAGGGCGGGGACGGACTGTGGTTCGCCTCTTCTTTGTTGGTGGCTCCATTATATCGTGGTTCAGATAATGTAGCTTACGTAAACAATGAACCAAACCCAATGTCAATCTGCATACACAAGATTCCCCCAAAATAACGACACTCCAGTTGAGAACGTAACTTCTTCTGCAACGAATCAATCAGTTCTTCCACGTCCCAATCGTCACCAATGTTCAAATAGCGATAGGACACGTCCAGTGCACCTTTGGGGAATTTTGCAGATGTTCGAATATCAAACAAGAAGCGTGGTCCATACAGTATTACATTCAGCAACTGAATACAAAGCTCTGCAATAATCTTCTCTAACGACACACTCTTCTCCTTTGTCGGAATAATATACAGTGTATTACAGTCTCGTTCCACAATAAAGTCTTTCGATGAATAAGATGTATAGGATATCTCCTCCTTGGGATGACGTGTCTCAGCCAGAGGGCGTAATCTACCCGTTACTGTTGTCGACATATGATGAGAATGAATTTCTCTGACAGCGCCTTCCTTATATACCTTGCTGTGACTCATCACACGTGCTCGGCGCCGCGTGCTCCGATTGGTGCTCCGTGCTCTTAACCCAAGTGCGCCGATGCGTGGGCGTGTGCTCCGTTTCCTGTCCTCTTCGCAACCCGTGCTCTGATGCGTGGGCGTGTGCTCTGATGTCTGTCAAGTGCTCTGATGCGTGGGCGTGTGCTCCGATGAAAGTGCACATGTACTTAAGTGCAAATGGTGTGGTAAGGGGCCAGAATTTGCTACTGATGCCAATTAAGTCTACAATATAATGGCTGTTTTGTCTGTCCAACATACTAAGCTCGAATAAACTCGATTTAAATTCAACCTCTTCCTGTATTCCTGAAAGTCTTGAATGTTATAGAAAAATTATATTATGTTATTATGTCACTCTCAGCAATAAAAGCTTTTTGTATAGAAACCTAAGTAAATTCCTGACAAAATTTTTATATGTCAACTACGTCAAAAGTACAAAAGTCAAAATTTGCTGATTCTCAGTGTCATGACAGTCTTGCAGAGGTGATGTTTGTTAAATTAGCAATTCGATGGGTTCATATTGCTTCCATGCTCATAACCTCAAAAATATTTTCTCAAGCGTGATCATATCACAGGCAACCTGCAACTGGCACAGCAAAATCACATAATCAAAGACAATGATTTCATTTAACTTTGAAAGATGTAAATGGTTCCACATCAGTATTCAGTTTCTAGAAATGAGACATGAATTTAGTGAATCATAAAATCATGCCGGTGAAAATTGAATAAAAAACTTGAAATTTCAGCCAAGAAAGCACGAATAACATCGCGACTTTTTCATGAAGACTTCGATTATAATACCGTTCATTAGATTTCCTTGATCATCAGCATAATTTCCGCTTAGTTAAACGATGCTTGCGATCTATTTCCTTTTGCTTCTCCTTCCTTTTTCTCCTTCTATTTTCTTTTCCTTTTTCCAACTTGCTCCATATATAGGGGAGAGCGGGGCAATAGCGGACATTGGGTAATTGCGGACACCTCGAGTTCTCTATCTTCTATTTAGATTTGGAACCAAACATATGTTTCCCATGTCAGTAGATCAAGTTCAACAATTTCAGTTAATTTTTCTAGGGGATTGGTTCTTTCTATCATATCAAAATTGACCAAAATACCCTTTTGACCCCTACAAAATCGGTTTTTCGTCATCACACTCCGATGCATTCACGACAGAATAACAAATGAATATAGAATCCGACATGTCATTTCAATATCGTCTTATATGCCATTTCTATCAGTGTAGAGTTTTTGATAGCAGCTGCTGTCTATTACTGAGAGAAGATCATTTTGCATTTTGTAACGCTTGCGGGGAATTGCGGACGCATGTCCGCTATTGCCCCACTTCAACTCAATCTGATCTTTAGATGAAAGTTTACAACGATCCGAGCTTCGTTGTGTGAACAAAAGCATTCCCATGTGTCTGTTTGACTCATCTTGCATACAGACCTAACAAGGACACAATAGAAGAGCTCTCATCTACCAATATTCACGTGCGTTGACTTTATTTGAGTACATACTGCAGCAAGTGTCTACAGTTCGACGCATCGACGCATCATCGAAGGTGGCTTGATTGTTCGTTCTCACACGATAATCGTGATGGTGAGGAATTATATTAGAACTGGAAAAAGAAAATCATGGTCTTCTCAAGACTTAGAAAGTGCAAGACATTTATTATCCATTGGTGTTTCTATTCGACGTGTTTCTGTTCGTACTGGAATTCCGCGATCAACTCTATATGATTTAAAATCGAACAAGAATAGACATCTACGTCGAGGACAAAACTGTCATGTTGGACGTTACTCTGTATTTTCAGTCACTCAAGAAAAAGTACTATCGAACTATGCTCGTGAAATGTGTGCCCGTTTCTTTGGACTAACTCCTATAGATCTGCGACGCCTGGCCTACGATTTTGCTGAGAAGGCTAATGTTAATCATCCATTCAATAAGAAAACACGATTAGCGGGCAAAGAAATTGGTTTCAAGGATTCATGAGGCGAAACAATGACCTGTCACTACGTTCTCCAGAAGCTACAAGCATGGCTCGTGCAATCGGGTTTAATCGGAAAGCAGTTCAAAGATTCTTCGACAATCTGAAATCGTGTATTGAAGAACATGACATTACTTTTCATAGAGTATTCAACGCCGACGAATCAGGCCTTTCCACTGTGCCTGACATTCCTGTGAAAGATAGAGTCATTGCAACGAAAGGACAGAAACAAATCGGTCGAATCACGACCACTGAAAGAGGTCAAACTATCACCGTTATGTGTTGCTTTGGACCACATGGACAGTATGTGCCACCCATGTTCATCTATCCTAGAAAGAAAATGGTGATGGCTCTCTTGCATGGCGCTCCTACTGGCTCAATTTGGGTCACCTCAGATTCAGGATGGATAAACGAAGAGCTTTTCGTGAAATGGTTGGAGCATTTCATTGACTGTGTTCGCGCGAGAAGAGATAACAAAGTTTTCCTTATCTTGGACAATCACAAATCTCATACATCTCTCAAGTCATGGGAGATGTGCAATGAAAATGGCGTCGTAATGTTAACGATTCCACCCCATACATCTAACAAACTTCAACCTTTGGATCGTACCTTTTATGGACCAATCAAACAGACTTTTGCCAAAAGTTGCTCCGAATTCATGAAAGCCAACCCTGGTCGTCGAATAACTTAGTATGAGATTGCTTCATTATTCGGATCTGCGTATTCACAAGTCGCGACGGTTCAGAAAGCCGAGAATGGATTCCGCTGCCGCGGAATATGTCCGTTGAATCCAGAGATATTTCAAAACGACGAATTTTGTCCGGCAGACACATTGACATCATCAAACGACAATGAAGCCGATGCACTGCTGCAAAATTCAAATGAGGCAGAGGAGCATCAAGCTGACAGACTTTGTGAGGAAGCTAAAAATACGGAAGGTGGCGAAAACGAGGTGAGTGACCTACAAAAGCAACAAGGAAAGACTACACCGTCTACTTCGAATAATTTGGATGCTTCTATTCAGGACATATTCCCCCTTCCAAAGGCTGCAAGAACTCATACAACCAGAAAACGAAAATGTGGTCAGTCAGAGATTTTGACTTCGCCATCTATTAAGAGCGGATTTCTCAGTGTCAAAACTAAGACCAAAGGCAAAAATGGGTCTACTACGTCAACTAAGAAAACTGAAACCAAGAAAAAGAAGAAAGTGACCGTTACCGGAACGACATCTGACAGAATTTGGTACTGCATATTTTGTCACGATGAATATCATGAACCGCTATCTGAAGACTGGATAAAATGTAGAGGTTGCGACAAATGGGCACACGAAAGTTGCACAGACTATGGTAGTGGTCCATGTGGATCACACGGGGAATACATATGCGACTTTTGTCGTCGAGGATTGCGATCGTGTGTTGCAGGCATATATCAATAATCAATACTAAGCAAATTATTTTGCATTATTAATATCATAATTGCAGTTGCAATGTAATTTTAGAGTGATTTACTCGATAACTCAAACATCTACACGAATTTTATTTTCTGATGTAGGCCTTAGCCTATCCCTTCTTTTGTTTTGTAATAGTAATTACAATAATATTCCTTTTGTACAAGTGCCTTGATTTTTGTTCTTTTGAATACTTTATGGTATGCTAGAATATTCTGACGTAACGATAAGATGTAATTGTATGTTTATGAGTATATTCAATCAAATATTTTTCACTGTCCGCTATTCCCCGCCACCTGTCCGCTATTCCCCACAGTTCGTCGGGGAATTGCGGACAGTGCGGTCATTTTTCAAAGTGCTCCCAATGCTTGAACAATTAAGCTACGTGTCTATAATTGCATCTATATGACAAGCATATTCCTAAGATATCACATCAGACAGGAAACTTTATTTGGACTGGGATAACTACTTGAAATTTGAGTATTCCCGAAAACGTCCGCTATTACCCCTCGCTCCCCTACTATACTTATTTAGGAGAGATCATCTCGGTAGTATATAAATTGGCAAATTTTGACTTTTTTGAAAAGTGCTCAAATATTTTTTTGGACCGCAGGAACGTAAGCTTATTCTCCGCAGAAAAATTGAATCTTTTGATATAAAAATTTTTCTCTGTACACAGATACTTTTTTGAGTCGACACTCTATACCTACATATACTTACTCTATGGCCGAAACATTGTTTACCCAAAAGATAATAATCTATGTAAAAACATTTTTCACCATGAATATTTTAGAGGGGCAAAGAAGATACTTTGCCCCATCAAAATATTTTGGGGGAGGGCGGTGCAGCACATTAATGCAGAATGCATTAAAAATGTTTATGAATAAATTTTCAAATTTCTTATTGATGTTTACGAAGCATAAGTAAGTTTAAGTTTGCTCTAAGAATCTATGGAGTTATAGCTTATGGATTCTGGAACCGCATACAGACGATTAAAAATATGCGAAATGTTGACTTTGTCAGTCTTCATCATAGCAGAGGATATCATTCATCAAATGTTTAGTATTGAAATCTTTAAAGTTTCATCTTATTCAATGAATTTTCATTTCATGGAACAATTGTAAACTTGGCACGTCTTTTCATGTCACAAGGCTTGATATAGATTAAGTTTATTCAAGTATTTAACAAGTTGAAAAAAATTGCTTAGGTTCTATATTCAATGCCTTGAACTAATGAAAAATGATCAATCAATTTCGTTACGATACATTCTGAAACAAAGTTGTAAAAAAAATAGAACTCAAACAATATTTTTGTTTCAGAATGCATTGAACCTCCGATAAATGGTAGACATGATCTGGTCAGTTGCCCAATCATAAGTGGAATCTTTTAAGCCCTGTTCACTCCTGATCTGTATTAAATGTTAGTGTTTATGTGCATGCATTCGTGCCATGCTTACTCTACATGTAGCATCGCCCTCTCACGGCCGAAGTACTGGTTATTGCTTCTGTTGTAAATTATCGACCATAAAAATAAAACGGAGCTTACATATGTATATCATATCTTCTGAAAACATGAATTCGCTCCCGATCAGACTGGTCAACTGAAGTATGTATAAGTATGTATAATACATGTTCATCTATTTATTTAGTTCATGTCATCGCGACGAATCAACAAACATTTGTACAGTAGACCACACAATTTCTTTCATTGCTGTCACAATACGAGTACATGTAATTTTCCGCATGCAGCATTGTTCTTTTTATGATGCAAAGCAGCGGTAGTCTATCGAAGACGCATCTATCCGCGGGACGGGGTCGGGTAACACCAGCCAGCCTGTTGAAGACATCATTTCAGCAGCAAGGCTTATCTAAATGTATTTCCTGTGTTTCCCTTTGGAAGCAAACTTGATCGTTACTCATTACCATACACTACTAATTCCTCGCATCTCTATTTTCAGTTTCCCTAAGAGAAGAGAAAATTGGGAATGAGAAGACGATTGAAGAGGTGATCGAGAAAATATTGAAGGATGCAACTGACCGCGGCGGAGGGAGGAGGAGGCGACAGTCCGGGTCGAACAAGTTCTCCTCGCCAAAGCCATTGCGGGGCGGAAGCAATTGCCTGCCAGTGCCACACCAACGAGCCAGGAGTCGCTGAGCCTGCACTGGAAGGACGGGATGCTCTGGAGAAGTTGAATAGAACAATTTTGCCTAAAATCCCATTGGATCGTCAATCACCGAAAAATAAATTTTCTGGAAAATTTTCCATTTCCTGAGGCATTCTCCGACTATTCACAAGCAAATAAAAGAACTATTTATAACGTTTTAATCGGCGTTTTCTGCCTTTGTATTTTGCTGCAAACTCTGACCATCTTCGAGTCCATTGTGAAATAGAACATGCTTCAAGTCTAACTTTTTAGAAATAAGCGACGAGAGGTGCGACCTATGCGAAGTCCTCATTTATTCGCATTAGCAAAAAACAATATTTCAAAATGTAGGAAATATCTTCTGAATAAGATAAGTCGATTTATACATGAGATTGGAACAATAGACTTTCACACTGGCAAATGCATAGTTTCTGCGTCACGTCAGTCATGGAAAACATTCATTGTTGTATAAAAATGCAATTAAGGTATCCATTAAATCAACGGCTTAGAGCCGCTCGTTTAGATTTTATAAATTTCGTCACCAAATCGGAACGTCAACGAACCTTTAAGATCAGAATCAAATTGTGTTCTCAACGTCTTTGACATGATTTCCTAAATATTTCATAATACAGAACATCTTAAGACGGCGTCTTTTAAAAATTGCTTCGAACTCCTCGTCGCAGATGATAAATCGAAGATCCTTCGGATCCTGAAAATGAATATAAATTGTAAAATATGTGGCAATGTGGCATAGTACGGGGGAGTGGGGCATGCTTGAACATGTTTTCAATACGGAAAGTCGAGGTCATGTGAAATAATCTCCAACATGCTAGATGCTAGATTTTTCCCTCACAAATTTTTTACGGAATTTTCACCCCTAGCACAGCTATGAGCCATGGACGAAGCTCGGAATGAAAAAATAATGAAAAAAACATAGTAGTGAAAACTGTGCCCTACTTGCGACGGATAGGTACATGGATGGGTACATGTAAAATTTAGTGTTATCGATAGGTACATGGATAGGTACATGTAAAATTTAGTGTTATCAATAGGTACATGGATAGGTACATGTATAATTCAGTGTTATAGGAACAAGTATGAGATCTGTTTTACTGGATAGGTACATGTGTTTGGTACAATCGGTTGAGTACACTGTGTTTCGGAACGTCTATGAGCGAACTTGTGTGGTTTGGTTCTGAGCACTAGGGTACGTACCGATAGACGTCCGTTGTTTGATATTGAATGGGTTTGCTCAATTGCGACTATTGTGACAATTATTTTAAATGTAGCACTATTTAGATGTGAAACTTTAATGTGCAGCTATGATTTAGTTGCTCCCCAATAAGAAAACCAATTCCAGAACTATGTTTAAAATGAAAAAGACAAGAGATTTACAATGTAAGTTTAATTTAAGCGTGAAAAATAAATGATGGGTACAGATCACGTCCCTCAGGCGACTCCATGATCTTCAGGAAGTCATCACACCATTCATGAAATGTCTGATTGTTGCTAAAGTCATGGTCACACTCGTGTACCGGACACTTCACTGGTAGTCCACTCAGCCTTTGAAGTGCTGACACAGTCAAGGTTTTCCACATGGCCACTTTGCAGCCGCAACAGAGATTCATGGTCATGTCCAACTGACCTCCCATAATGACTTGGCTGTCATTTTGAAAATATAATAATGGTTTTGAGGACATGCTTCTTGTTATGGAACGTTGAGGATAAGTACTTAACAGTTTGGAACAATGACATCCTTTATATAGTTATATATTCTTTAGGGAAGTTCGGTACCTCTCTGATTGGCTGTTAGGATTTCCTTTGTTTAAAAAGTATATAAGTCCGAGGTTCTAATCCTCACGTTTACAAGTTACAATTATTTTAAATCTACAAGTCATAATGGATCGCAAACAGAAAGCCGCAGTTGAGAACGGTACTGCTGATCGTACCACTTCGCCAGTGGAACGTACCAATACACCTCCCCAATCTCCGATGGAGCGATCGACAACACCAAACGAGCCGGTGGTGTTCACCCAAGCCCCTGCATCGCCCGACTACTCGAGTGATGAAGATAGTGACGTATCAATCGAGACGATGCGTCACATGAATAAGAAGTCCATGCGAACGCCACTCTATGGAAGGGTCACGGTCAAAGTCAAGAACGCCCCGAGAAAGTACCACACCAAACGGGTCTTCATGCGAATGGAGCCGAACGAGCGGAACCTCACAACCGCTCTCGAATTTTCAGTCATCGACCTTGACACACCACGTCGCTGTCCCTGTGCGCCCAAAAAGACCAGGATCCATGTGCAAGTGGACTTGAAAAAACTTGTACCCTTTCCTTACCTTGATGACATTTAGTGTGTTTTTTCTTTATCTCTTCATTTAATATTCATTTGTATATATGAACAGACTTGTTTTATCATTTCACAAATCGGTCTTCAATGAAGGTCTGAATGGGAAAGGGGAATAACTATCTACAATTAATGATGTTCAATAACTGAATTGAAACAAAAAAATCAAATATGAAGACTTCAACTTGAAATAAATAGGAACATATAACTTTTAAAGAAACAGTTATGTAGTTAATTTTAAAATGCTTGTAGCAGTCCAGGATGATATCATACATGTGTCATACACGACACCATAAGACTGAGAATGAAAAGACCTTTAGAATGATATAAGGTATGTACCTATTCGATGGGAAAATCCTAGTTGTATGCAACTGTATGCAAGCAGACAAATGTTAGATTTTTAAATTCACTACGTTTTTAGCCCATTCTTTAAAGACATGTAGCTCTCTAGTTATATGTCATACATGTGTCATACAATATACCATTAGAATCAGCATGAAAAGAGCATTCGAATGATATATTGTATGTACCCATTTGATGAAAAAATCCTAGTTGTATGCATCTGTATGCAACTTGAAAAATTCCAAGTTTTTTTACAAAAATGACTAAGTTTACAAATTTTCAAAGTTAAAGTTTTACAACTAAAAATGAGCATAATATACAAACCTCTACACTTGACCTTGACCTTAGACCTGACCTTGACCTTCGACCTTCATACACTTCATACACGGCGAGTGGGGCCTCAAAATTTCTAGGGCGCTTCGCGCCCTCGAAATTTTTCGGATTATAGGTTAAATAAATTTTCGAGTGCGCTTCGCGCACTCGAAAATTTATTTACCCATGGGTTCCGGGTGCCATAGATACTCTTCTTGCTTCCCTAACCGTAACCTTAACCCTTAACCCTAGTATTTTAATTTGAATTTTGGCGCGAAATTCAAATTTTCGAAAAAGTGTTTAAATTTGATTATTCGCATTTTGGCGCGAAATTTGAATTTTCGAAATTTAGCGCTTAATTCAAATTTAATGTTCTATTCAAATCACACGTTTTATATCTTCAAATATGAATCATTATATGACTATTAATAATAACTTGTATATCAAATAATACATCAGTCCATCAGTTCATATTACTTTGAATTCACTCTACTGTTTATATGTAGAAATCTTCCAACACATATGATGGGACTTCCATTTCTAAGGTTAAAAATAAACCAGCTGTTCCAATTCTTGTTTGAGTTATCAATTTTGTTTGACCGTACCAATTCCAGGATGTGATGTCATAAGGACTTTGTTCATAGTTGCTTTGTCAATTTCATATATAAAGAAGTTGCACACAACGAATTTTCACTCATTTTCAAATAATTCAGTGTCCATAGCAGACGTCGTTCTTCGTTCCTCCGCTCTCCGGTTCTTATTACAATTCTGAAGTGAGTTTCATTGTCATGTTGTGCTACTTTATAGGATATTCGGGAGTAGGAACATTATTAAGTTTTTATAACCAAATAGCTTTAAATATAGAAGCTTGGGTTTTTAGGATAGGAACACTTTATATTATATTATTAACCATGTTTTTTTTTAATTTTTCATCCTATATTAAGTCATTGAGCGAGAGACATGAATATATCAGTTTAAATGTAAGTGTAATTTAAATCAACAAGATTTTCACAGTTTGTTTATAAATAAAAGATACCTAAATAAAGCCTTCATCCATTTTGAATATTCAGTCTGTCATCTGCTAACAGATGTATAAAATTCAAGCTTGTTTAATTAAACCGATTGAGGATTGGTTGAAATTTTCGAAATCTCATTTTCATTCTGTTATTATTTCGAAATTAAATAATGATTAATCAGCTGCTTCCAAATTTCATGTCTTTTTATGAACAAACCCTTTCGAATGAAATTAAACTTTCGAATCTCAGTTTCTATTTCATCCATGAATTTATTTCTTCTTAAGATTTGTCAAATATTAATCTAGTACTCAATAAAGCTTTGAAGATGGTACATAAATGATTTCTCATTTAAAAAGAGATTAAATTATAATAAAAATTTTTTATCCACTACAGAAATGGTTCGACAAGAAAGCATCGCACGGCAACGTCTCATCTTCCATTTCTGTGAGACTTGTCAACTGCCCGTTCGACATGCGAACAAAAGCGGGCATAAGGAATGCTCCTTCCGAGAGGACTGCACCTACCTCTACTGTCTCACGTGTAAGAGGTATGAAAAGAGCGATGCAAAGGTGAATAGTGACTCCGCGAAAGCTTTCATTGCCAAGCACACCCCTTTTGCTCAACTAAATGGAAGAAAGGGGATTAACTTAACCTCCAAAGTTGAGAAGAAGAAGTTGGAGCGTCTTTTTGGGAAGGAGCGACCGACTGAAGGCGTGCTTTCCCAGTTGGATGAACCTGCTCCAAAGGATAAGCCTCAAAAGTCTCGAGTTCCTAAGAGGAAAGTTCCTAAGTCTCGGGAGTTCATCGATGAGACTTTTAGTGATTGTGAGGTGAGTGCCATCAATTCTACATGCTAGCTTCAACGGATAACTGGCTCACAGCAGAAAAATAAAAAAATACTACTTCATTATGTATGAAATGATTATATGTTGTTAAACATTTCAGGATGTACTGATGCCCCCACCGAAGAGAGCCAAGGTGTTGGTTCAGAAAAAACTGTTCGCTAAAGATGTGAGTATTTATTGACTAATTTAATTATTTCTATACATACACTACAGTATCCGCAAAAAGTATAGAGCGCTCACCCCATAATTGGTGAAATTTGCACTCCGTGTACTCTTCCCTCTTCACATAGTCGACTGACAAGTTGAATGTCACTACGCATATTTTGGCTATTCGTCTTACCTCAAACAATCACCTGACATCGAACAAGTCAGTCTCGTTCGTTCTTAAATTACCATAGATAGCGAATTTGAATTTTCATCTCGTTACCTTAAATTGTCAGTTTCATGAGTCATTGTGTATCTGCTGCTATGTTTCACTCGTGTTATCTGTATGGCTCCAACTAATCTCAGTGTTGAAGAAAAGGCCAGAATTTTGGCATGGAAGTACGAAAACGTGTCAACGAAGGAGATTGCGAAGCGAACAGGACGTGGCGAGAGCACCATCAGACGCCTGGTAGCGTCTGCTCGTGGTCTTCCTTTGAACGTTGTACCGCCGCGAAAGTCAGCCTCTGGGAGGCCAAGAAAGACATCTTCGGTCACAGATACACTTCTGCGTCGTGAAGTATTGAAGAATCCGAATACTACTGCTGGAGAATTGAAGAAAATCCATCCTCAGCTTCCTCACAACGTTTCTGAACGGACTATACAGCATCGTCTTCAGAAAGAACTTGGTCTGCCTACGTTTCGTCCAGCGCATAAACCACTCCTCACACGGGCAATGGTAAAGAAACGTCTATCTTTTGCTCGTAAGTACAGGCACTGGACTGTCACACAATGGCGGAAGGTGCTCTTCAGCGATGAAAGCACCTTCCTGTGCTTCAGATCGCAGCCAGGAGGGAGGATCAGGTGTCCACAGAAATCGAACCGCTTCGCTTCGCAATATACTGCAAAGACAGGGTAATACTCAGACAAGGTAATGGTTTGGGGTGGTTTTTCTGGTGTTGGTGGGCGCGAAGGCTTATATTTCCTGCCCAAGAATTCCACCATGAACGCTGATCGATACATCGGTGTACTGAATGATCACATGTTGAATTTCTTTGACATTCACGGGTGCAGCATCTTTATGCATGACAGCGCACTCTGTCACAAAGCCAAGAAAGTGACCAATTGGCTGAGTGACCGTGACATCTAAGTGCTGGATTGGCCAGGCAATTCTGCGGATTTAAATCCGATTGAAAATTGTTGGAATTATATGAAAGATCGCCTTACATCAGTCGACACGTCATCAGTTCCGCGACTGATTCATGAAATCAAGAAGCTGTGGTGTTTTGACATGGAGAAGGATTACTTCGAAAAACTGGCCGATTCAATGCCTAAACGCCTGGAGATGGTCATCAAAATGAAAGGACAGATGACAAAGTATTGATTGTGATAATAGAATACGAATTGTGTTCAAGGTTTTGTTTTCATTACTCATATTCTTAATATTGGGGTTTTAGGAGTCATGCGCTCTATACTTTTTGCGGATACTATACCTCACCCGACAAAGACTAACGAGGATATAGTGGCCGAAAAATTGCGAAATGTAAGCATTTCAGTTATTTATTAGTTCTCAATGTGAAATTAAACATGAATTTTTCCTACTTTCAGCTGTTTCCTAGTGTTGAAAGCTGCCCAAAAATTCCGCGCTTACCTTCACCGAGGAGCAGACTACCTTCAAGTCCCGTAAGTGTCATTACATAGGTCTCAGTCAACAATAACTGAAAATGCATCAAGTGATTTTAAGAACATACATACTTCGTCAATGAGTTGCAAACATGTCATCATATTTTTCGTTGCAGTCTATGCGATCTCTGTCGCTGAAGAAGCATCACAGAAGCTTCTTGTCTACGCCGGCGACAACAACGTCGGTAGAGGACAATGAGGAGAAACCCTACTCAATTCGCGAGTCATCGGAGGATTCGGACTCCTCATCCGAGGATGAAGCCACTACTTCAGCGACTTCATCTCCGACGTCCTCTTCCGACGAAGATGATGATTCTGATGTACATGTAAGTATATGACTGGTTAACTGCATGTGTACAGAATTGTTTTCATTAAAATTTATTTTAAAACACACTTGATTATCAATATATTCGTCTACAATTGATTAATTCATCTTTCAGAATGATTCGGTGACTCCTAACAAGGCGAGTGGATCCGATCAAGAAACCGCAATCCAGCAGGAGGTAAGAAGAATTCACATTTGTATCTAATTAATGTCAAAAAATGGTAAATGGATGATAAACAATTGTTCCTTTCAATTACAGGACTCCGTGATGTTTGCGTCTCAAGCGGAGATCTCATTCTCCAACATCCGGGCGTCTCCTAGCTGGAATGTCCACCTACCATTGTCGCCGATGATGACATTGGCCCCATCCTCAGCAGATGATATCCCAGTTCCAGCTCCTTCACGTCCAACACCTATCCCAGCCGCAGCTCCTTCCTCTCCAACACCTCCTATCCCAGCCGCAGCTCCTTCCTCTCCAACATCTCCTATCCCAGCCGCAGTTCCTAAGGCTCCTCTCCCAGTACGCGAGTACAACGTAGACCTTGACGCAACGACGGAGGAGGAGGACATCGAAAGCAAGTTACGGCGGTGTCAAGAGCGATTGAAACAGTCCGAGGCTCGTGAGGCTCAGTTAATGGAGGACAACAGAGGTTTGGTTGAGTTCTTACAAAACATAACTCAATCAAACCTCCTGTTGGCCTCACAAGTAACAAATAGCCAACGACACGACAAAGAGACCTTAGTCCACGTCGACTGTAGCAATAACACCATCCGTAGGCTAAGACTGACGCGGATGGACGATTTGGGTGGCTTCAGTGAAAGCTGTAGCCACTTGAAACTATATCACAGTGGTATCGTGAAATGCATGAAGTTATAACTTATTTTTACTTTTGAAAAAAAATAGATTGCTTTAAATTTTATGTTTTCTCTTTACAACAGATCGGAACATATGGTATTGGCTGGTGATGACGCTGACGTCATTAGATGGTAGATGTATATAAGGGCTTGCTAATTTCAATCCTCATCAATAATCATGGTTGTCTGTACCAAGTGTGGAAAACTATTTACTCTCATAGGCAATTTGCAACGTCATGAAAAATTTTGTAAGTTAGGAAAAACGTATCAATGTAGCAAGTGTCCATATAAGACGAATAGGATAGATAATCTTAAGAGACATAAACTTGTATGCAATAATAAACCGAATGATAGCATAACAGAGTCAAATTCAAATAATCAAAATAGATCTACTTCTAAGCCAACAACCAGCGCTTCAACTAACATACAAAACTTTATGCAATACTGCTCTCGGTGTGGCAAAACGTATAACTCTATAAGTAGATTTCGACAGCATATGAATGTACATAATACAAATAGTGAGATGAATATGCATAATAACTATGGAACTGTTAGTCTCAGCGAAAGCGCACTCAATGGCCATGCACGTGTGTATGATATCACACCAACAACACCTACTGTGGACATAACATCATTCTTAGAAAGCATGCGTTCCATGTTAGGGAATTTAGTGTCTGACTTACTAAGGAGCTATCAATTGCGCGGTCGTCTGATTGCACAAATTCGTTATGTCCGTTCTAATCCTCAAGAAGAAGAAACTTTTCTCGCAAACTTTACCTCATCATCCTCAAACTATATTTATGACTATGATGCTTGGTTTCAGGATCATCTAAATAGTCTAATTAATCATATTGAAGCCTTCACAAAAAAGGGTAGCAATTGGATTATAGATGATGTACAAAATATAGAGTTCAATGTAATAACAAGTCCAATACTGTCAGGTGGACAATCATTTCCTATACCAAAGAAGTTAAAAAACTCTAAAGCTGTCATTAATGTTAATTCAAATGCAAATGATTGCTTCCTATATGCAGTTTTATCAATATTGCATTATAATGAAGTACCTTATTCAAGGAATGAAGTAAAATCATATAGTGAGTGGACATCTGAGCTAAATATGGAAGGCATTTCCACACCAGTATCAATCAAAGATATTACAAAATTTGAGAAAAATAATGATATTAAAATTAACATTCACTTTTATGAAAATGGACTCAAAGGTGTTCGTTACAATAGCAACTTTACTGGTAGGCAAACGGTTAATATTTTGCTAATTCTAAACAATGGAGCAGCACACTATTGTGGAATTCCAAAGCTGTCAAGATTGTATAGGAGAACTTTAAAAAGACATAAATACTTCTGCGAAAGATGCACTCAGTCATTCACATATAAAACAACACTAGAACGACACTTCCAATTTTGTATTCGAGGAAAAGCACAAATAGAAAAAATGTCATCGGATCTAAAAGTACTAACAAGTAGCATGGAAAATCAACTAAGTCCTCCTTTAGTAATTTATGCAGATATAGAGTGCTGCATTGATAATAAAATACATAAACCTGCGGCCATTGGAGCTTATCATGTCTGGCATAATGCCCTTCAATCAAAATTTGAAAACAAGTATTACCTCTTTGAGGGAGAAAATTGCATTATTGGTTTCTTGCACCACTTAGAAACTGTAGCCCAAGACTTATATGACAACCAATGTGCAACAACTAGGCAGCCAATGTCACTGTCAGCGGATGAAAAAGCACGCCATGAGAATGCAGAATGTTGCAACAAATGTAAATCGAAATTCAGCGATGAAGTCATAAAAGTTCGTGATCATGATCATATCACCGGACGATATAGGCAAACATTATGTAGGAAATGCAATCTCCGGTTAAGACTTAACAGACGGGAGCTCCCCATATTTTTCCACAATTTTAAAAATTATGATAGTCACATCGTTTGCTATAAAGCGATTGGAAGAATGAAATCTTGGAAATTAGATGTTGTAGCAGCAACTGCTGAAAAATATATAACTTTATCCGCCAGTGTCCCTGTAAATGAATACAAAGGGAAGACAGTATACTTTAAACTAAAATTCTTAGACTCATATCAATTTCTAAGTGCATCCTTGAGTGAATTAGCCAAGGGCTTGCAAACGTATGAGCATGTAGAGACATTAAGGGTAGAATTTCCACAATTGAGTGATAATGTTTTATATCAGAAGGGAGTGTTTCCATATTCATACTTCAAAAACTTAAACACGTTGACGGAAGACTGTCTACCACCACAATTTGAATTCTATAATGATCTTACTCGTGAGCACTGTTCCGATAGTGAAGATGAACACGCTAACAAGGCATGGATTGAATTTAATTGTAGCACATTTGGTGATTACATGCTGGCATATCTGAAGTTAGATGTTTTATTGTTGGCAGACATATTTGAAGTGTTTAGAGCATTGAGTCAACGTGAGGATGAAGTCGACCCTGTACATTTTGTCAGTCTCCCACATCTTAGCTTTACCTCAGCACTAAATTTCTCTTCCAATGATCCCCCACACTACATACAAGATGAAAATATGTACAATCTATTTGAACGAGGAATTAGAGGGGGTATGACTTTCACCAACATTCACCGAGCGCGTGCACGCATTGAAGAATTAGGAAATAATACACATGAAAGTCGACATTTGACCTACTTAGATGTTAATAACCTTTACGGTTCTTCACTCAGTAGAAATCTACCCCACTCAAATTTCAAATGGTTGAATGAAAGTGAATTAGATAATTTTTTAAATGAAGAAAATGTTCAAAATATAGATGATGATGGTGAAATCGGCTACATTTTTGATTTAGATTTAGAGTATCCTGCAGCCATTCATGATGACACTGCCGATTTCCCATTAGCTCCAGAAATGCAGATGTTTGAAAAGAGAATGTTTTCACACTATATGAAAAATCTATTTGAAAAAGTAAGACCAAATACACATTTTTCTTCTATCAAGAAACTTCTGCTCCATCAATTTGATAGGAAAAATTATGTAGTCCACTACTCAATTTTAAAATTTTACTTGACCATGGGCATGAGAATCAAGAAGATTCATAGTGGCATAAAATTCACACAAAAGCCTTGGTTAAAAACATACATTGATATGAACTCTCAAAAGAGGGCTCAATCAAACACTGACTTCGAAAAGTCATTCTACAAATTGAAAAATAATTCTTTATATGGTAAAACAATGGAAAATGTAAGGAGAAGGAAAAAATTTAAAATAGTCAACAATGAGAAACAACTACTGAAATTGTCAAATCATTCTCTCTATGTTCAACACAAAATATTTGATGAAGATCTGGTTGGTATGGAAATGTACAAACCTTCAATAGTTTTAAATAAATTAATATATGTTGGTCAAGCATTACTTGACTATAGTAAGTTGGAAATGTATCAATTATATTACAATGATCTAAAAGGGTGTCCACTGATAAATGGAACGCGGCTTTGTGGAGGTGATACCGACAGTTTCTTCCTATGTTTATACACATCACCATCTGTCCGTCTGGAAGATATACTTCTATACTTCGGTGAAAAGTTTGACTCTTCAAACTATGATAGTCATCACCGACTATACTCAACTACAAACAAAGCTAGATTAGGTTGTTTTAAGGATGAGTGTGCTGGAAAGTTGCTTGAGGAAATGATCCTACTAAAACCGAAAATGTATTCAATGAAATATCTAGACTCTACGAATCATAGCATCAAACGTGCAAAAGGAATTCAGAGAGCAGCAGTTAAAAAATTGAAACATAATGACTATAGGAGTGTCTATTATAGTGAGAATGATACAACTGAAGATATGACAATTATAAATTCAAAAAATCACATAGTTAGCACAAAATCATTTAGGAAGCGAGGTCTTTCACTTTGGGAGGATAAGCGCTGTTGGCTGGATAAAAATTTATCATTACCATATGGACACTACAGCCTTGGTCTTCCCCCACCGTCGAAGAGAAGGAGATGCCTTCCTGTCACAGGTGATGTAGAATAAGTCTAAATTAAGAAAAAAACAATATAATATTCCACTTGTAATAGATCTTGCGATTGCTGCATCTTCCGACATGTAGCAACACTTACTAATACATAAGTAGTCTTACTAAAATTGAAATTTCTACATCTTTCCGATATGTAGAAATGATTACTAATAAATAGGTAGTCCTAATGTGAATGAATATGTGAAGAATTTGTACTCAACATCATTCCGATATGTTGAGCTAATAAAATAACAAACTTTAGGCAAATATTAAACCTAAATTTGAAACATAGCTTTCGGAACATGCCTCATTACATTAGAACATGGAAACTTAGTGACGTTCAAAACGCTCACATAACAAATTCTAAAAGAATAGCATTTCGTCATTCAATAGCAAATAGTGTTCGAAAACATCGTGGCGTTTGCATTAGTATTGACTCATTGCCTTCACTGAAAGACTTTGCGGATCTCATTGACAACCATAAGACTCGGATCAAGATTCCTCTCGATGACAAGGTATGAATAAAGTGTGATTCATCAGTCAAACTATACGTCTGTTCACCAAAACGGGAAGATGTTGAATATCGATTTTTTCGTTTCAGTGACGTCACATTGGAAACCTTTACAAGGGAGATACTACCACAGATGACGTCATTCATTAAAGATGGAGGACATCAAACGGTTGGAAGTTGTAAATCGGATGTTAACTACAAAAGCAAACTCAAAACTCAATCTACAAGAGATCGAGAGGAATATACCCAACCGAAAACAATGGTTACTGATGAAACGCAAATTGAAGCCGACAACGAGCTTACATCTTGGAAGACCCTCAATGTTAACATGGAGGATTCAGAGGAAGGATAAATCTCTCACTATCCTATTCTTTCCAAATGGAACAATCCAATGTATTGGAAGGGTCATGGAGGGTGATCTCTCATATCTACACTTAACTTTGGAACATTTACTTGGTGATTCATTATCTGATTGGAAAGTGAAGACAATGACCGTGTTATGTGAATTACACTATCACTATGACTTCCGTAAAGTTACATCATCACATAATCTAACTTATGAAGTGGAGTTATTTCCAGCAGCTCAATTGACTAACTGGCATCCATATCATGTTCATGTGTTCCATAATGGAAAGATTGTGATAACCGGCATCAAAGACATAAGTGATGTACCTCCCATCATATGTGATTTGAAAAAATGTTTCATGAAAAGAAAATTGTAGATTTTGTGTATATGTGAATAGATAATGAAATATGAATATGTTTTTGTTTTCCTTATAAACCCTTGTTTTGGAAAAAAGAGAGCAAGTTAATGATACAACATCAAACTTTATTTCAAAACTGTTTCAACATATTTAATAAGAATTACATCACTAATGGACAAAAGACCGTTCCAGGACACCATAAAATTCAAAAATTGGTATCTTTAAAAAAGACATAAATTCATGAATTTAGACCGTTCCAGGACACCATAAAATCAAAAAATAGTACTTTTAAAAACGACATAAATTTATGAATTTAGACCCTTTTTCAGGTTTTAAGACCTAAATTCATGAATTTGGTTCATTCAAAAAGTACCATTTTTTTCAAAAATGGTACTTTTAAAAACAACATAAATTCATGAATTTGAACCCTTTTTCAGGTTATGAAGACCTAAATTCATAAATCGGCTAAAGCCAGAGGAGCTTCGCTCCGATTTGGGCGTTTTTAAAAATACACAATTTTCAAATTTTTCAAAATCTCAAATTTGTGATTATGACATTTTTCATTGCTTAAATCATGACCGTTCCAGGACACCGAAAATCATAAAAGTTAAGAATCTCAAATTTGTGATTATGACATTTTTCATTGCTTAAATCATGACCGTTCTAGGACACCGAAAACCCGGACACCGAAAAAATCATAAAAGTTGAGAATTTCAAATTCATGAATTTTATCCATCTTTCAGGTTTTTAAAATATATCATGTGACTAGCGAACCGAAGGTTCAGGGCTTCGCCGTTAAAAATATTTCTTTAAAAATGGAAGAAACAAAAGTGGAAGGAACTTCAGAAATGGATGAAACAAAAATGGAAGGAACTTCAGAAATGGAAGAAACCTCAAGAATATATCCTTCGTTATCTCAATTAAAAATAAGTGAATTAAATATTGAAAAACACAAAGATAGAGTACGTTATATGAAAGATAAGGAATCCCAATTATTATTAAGATTAGAGCATTATAAAAAATTAAGAAAGAGATGGAGTAAAGTTAAGAATGTAACACAAGGAATTGGCATATTCTTAACAATAAGTTTAGGTGCTTTAACAATTGTTATATCTTCAGGTGTTTTAGTAATTCCAGTAGTTGCTACAGCTTTAACAGGTACGGGCGTTTTTACAACTTCACTTGTTACAATGTTAGATAAATCTTTAATATCAAAGAAACGAAAATCATTAAAAACTAAGCATTTACATATTAAAGAAGTATATGATAAACTACATTACTACTTTCAAAGAGTATGTGATGATAATGTTATTACGTTAGATGAGATTGAAAAATTTGATCAAATAGCTAATGAAGTAAATCAAATATCATTTCAATCACAGACAGAAAAAGTTGATGATAAAAATAAAAAGGATGGTAAAATTTCTAGTGATGGTAAAACTTTTAGTGATGATAAAATTTTTTTAGAAGAGCTAAAAACTTTATTAGACAAAACTTTATTAAACAAAACTTAATACGAGAAAATTTTAAACGAGAAAATTTTAAACGTGAAAACTTTAAACGTGAAAACTTTAAACGAAAAGATTACAAACAACAAAGCAATAAAAAAATAATTTGTTCAGTAAAATGTTTTTGCTGTATACCAATGTTACCACAAAATTCAAATATTATATTTTAAAAAAATAGACAAAATTAAAGCTGATAATAAAAAATAAAATATTAAAACATTATATTTGTATATTTTTTATTACTCAGTAAACAAATCTTCGATAACTCTATCATGAATTTTTTTATCAATATTAATTGTGATAAATCCATAATCTTTTGTCCAAGCATTATTACACGATTGTTTAAATTCATCTTTATCTCTTATACATAAATCTCTTAACAAATCACTTAAGTTTCTTGCATTTATTTCAAATAGTATAAATATATTTGCATTCTTTCTAATAACACTTCCGTCTAATGAATACATACTTTGTGTTAAATAAAATACACTACAGTTATTATGTCTACCTCTTGTGAAATAATTTCTTTGAACTGACTGATTTCTGTCATTAACACAATCATCAAAAATTACACAATGTTTCATTGTTTTATCTAGTTTACTAGGATCTTGCATATTACCACTATCATCTATTAATTGTATTTTTATATGCTTATTTTTATTGGATTCAACTAATTGTTTATTTTTTGCTGCTTCTTCACACCACAAATTTATTTCTTCTTCATATTCAGATTTTTCGTATTCTTCGAATAGAGAAGCAATTGCTGTTTTGTAAGATTATTTTCAAATCCATATTTTAAAAATTGATAGACGGGTTGTTCTGCCGTTGTTGTATAAATTATAAGATTGTTATAATCCAAAAAATTTGGAGTCGTTAAAATTTTAAATAATAGATATGTTTTTCCACATCCTGATCTTCCGCAAATAACTGACAAAACTTTATTAGATAAATTTGGATGATGATTAAATTTAAGTTTTTTTTTATTTAAAGAGATTTCATTCATTTTTAAAGTAATAAATTCATCCATTATTGAATTAGTGTTTTTAAAAACAAAAAAATAAAAATTTAATTTAAGTTTATTTTTTGTTTCTAATAATAAGATTAATAAGGTTAATAATGAAAAATGATAAAAAAATTAAACTTCTCTAGCTTCGCGTGGGAGTTTATACCTCCCGTACCAAAAGATCTATCATAATCTCTTCACCTCCAAAATTTATTTCTTGTCCTTTTTCATCAGTGATTTTAATGTTAATGTTGTTAATAGTTTTTCTTGTAATAGGAAAATATATTAATGTTTGTGGAATTACATTTAATCTATAACCAATGGGTACAGTAAAAGCTGGAAAACTGAATATTAAATTTGATAATTTACCATTTATATATCCTCCTTCAATAATGTCACAATGTACAACAATTGAATTTATTTCAGTTATTTTTGGAATCTTCTCACCTAAATGATAACCTTGACTATAGGTTTGTTTATTAAATCCTAATAGCTTTGACAATGATCTATCATGATTAAAATCAACTTGATGATTTTCGTCTAAAGTAAGAGAAAATTTATTAACTGCCGGTTCAATTGCAAAATGTAATTGTTTCTTATCTTTAAATGGTATACCTAAATGTCTCTTAATTTCATTTGATATTGTTTCAACTTCGTAAGAACCAGGAAGAAAAGTTAGTATTTTCCATGTTTTACCTTTATCAGTAGAATATCTAAATTGATCATTCACATCTTTGATAACGTTTTGAATAGTGTTAAATGTGGAGAAACTAGTCAATGCAATTTGATAATTTTTATTTTGTTCCAAATGTAGAATGGGTTCTAAATTACAAGTGTGTGATGAAGTAGTTGTTATAATTTTTAACGTCGTACTAAATTTTGATGAACCCAAAATCTCTGTCAAATTTTCTAAATGATTATTAATTTTGTCTAAATCTGCTGAACACATTTTTAAACTAAAAAATTAAATAAATATTTTTTTTTATAAAAAATTAAAAACAACAACATATTTCAGCTACGGGCGAAGCCCTGGAGGACATCAGAGATGTCCGGTTCGGGCGAAGCCCTGGAGGACATCAGAGATGTCCAGTTACACTTTTATAATCCTCTTCATTTAGAATCTTTTTTTCTAACAGTCTTTTCAATATAGCATGGATTTCATTGAAACTAGAATTATGTCCTTCTTTTATTGCAGATATTAAAATATTTAATCTATTTAGTAATTCTTGTGGATCATCTGGTAAAAATATGGTTGTTTCTGTTTTCTGTTTTTTTGTTTTCTGTTTTTCAGATAAACCTTTCCCTACTTTAACTCCCGTTGATAATAAATTTTCTAATTGTTTATAACGTCTAAGAGTTTTTACTGTGCCAACTCTATCTAATATAGTTTTATATTTTATTAGATCTTCTACAGCATAATTTTTTAAATCTGCTCCTCTTAAAAGATCAACAAAATTTCTATCTAAACTAATAGGTTTTTTATCTGGAGTAAAAATTAATCCTCGTAAAGGTTGTGGAAATATTTCTTTACCACCAAGATAAAATCTTGCAAATAATTTTTTATCTAAAAAGAAAGTAGAATGTTCGAATAACATAGATTTTGGTAATTTTTATCTATGTTTGCCTCTAATAAACCATAGTCATCTAATAGTGTTTTAAGTACAGGATCCGCTATATCAACACGTTTTTCATTAAGTTCCTTTTCAAGAGTTTTAAATGGTTCGACAGTTTTTTCATAATCAGTTTTTACTTCTTCAGTTATTTTTAATTTATCAAACATATCAGATTGAATACCAGCTTTTATCATTCTATGTTGAAGATGATTTTCTTTCATAATATTTCTTTGTTTTATTAATTCGTCTAATTGTTTTATTCTTTTAAAATTATCAGCTCTAACTTTATCCATTTTTATATGATAATTTTTTATTATTATTTTATTTTATAATATTTTATTTTTATAATATTTATATTGTTATATTGTTATATTGTTATATTTTTATATTTAGAAAATAGAAATTAGAAAATTAAAAAGGTTCAGTAGTTATTCCATCAGGTAAAATTTTTCTTTTATCATCAAATGGATCTAATGCTAATTTATGTTCTTCTTTTAAATACATGTTATGTTTTTTTGAATTAAGTCTATAATTACATGCTGTTTTTATTCATTATTAAATAATGCATTTTTATAATCTTGAAATGTTATTTGATTAGCCACTGATGCCTTTGAAATTCCTTTTAATGTTTTATGTGTTTTAATATTATTAGTTGTATCATAACAGTAACATTTAGATTTTAAAAATATAGCTTCTGTTATGAAATCTTCATTTCCTTCTAATTCATCTTTTACTTTACATAAATCAGAAGGATGAATAATATCTTTTATTTTATTAATTTCTTTATCAAGTGAAGAACCATATGGTACTGTTAATTCTAAGAAAATAGAATCGGTATCTGTAAAGTGTAATTTATAGTTTTTGCCATAAGCAGGTGCTAAATAATCATATATAAAACTATACATAAATAGTTTAGCTAATTCTAATATAGTGAAACCAATGAAATTAAACTTATCATGTTTTACAATGCTTCTTCTTAGATGAACAGCACAAAGTTCATCACTGAATCTAGTAGTTCTTTTATATGTAGGTTTCCTTGTTAAATTTTGAAATCTATCTCTATCATAAACTATTTCAATATTTTGTCTATTACGTACATTTTCTAAAGTCTTACCATAAAATGCATTATTCATTAATTTGAAGAAAACGTTTCCAAAATCATCTTTATTTCTTTTAGCTATTTTACGTTTTTCAATATTGAACTCTATATAATTTTTTAACCATTTAGATTTTCTATACTCTAGTTTTCGATGTATTTTGGTGAGAATCATGCCATGATTTAAATACCAATCTAGAATTCTTCCTTCAACAACATACTTTCCTTTATTGCTTTGTGTTAACATAAGTTTTTTTGTTGGTCTGTATTTTTTCGGAATTATAGATTTTTGATAATCTGAAAAATCTTCTATATTGGGAATTTTGTTTTCTGGACAGAAAGGATAATATTTTGATGCGTCTTTTATATAATCAGGATATACTAAATCAACTTCATATACATAACCAAAATTATTTTCACCATCATATGTTCTTTGATAAACAAGATTATTACACCATGTCATTTCACCTGTTGGTAATTCTTGTATCATGCAAGAAGAATATAAGCTATTAAAATCATAATATAATAAATAGTTTTCTCTCATGAATTCATCAATTGCATTTTCACGTTCTACTCCTTCTCGTTTCGTTCGAAAAATTTCTAATATTTTTTCTTTTTCTTCTGGAGATAAAGGTTTCATTATTCCATATTCTTGTGGATTTACTTTCTTATTATAACATTTAACATATCTATTACCTAAAACTGATGAAACTCCACCTCTAATTCCAGATTCAAAAAATAATAATTTATCGTATGTATTTTCTTTATAATGTTTAAGTTTAACGGACTTTGTCCTAGAGCCATCGGCTTGAACATTTGTATGTTTTAATCCTGCTAGCCATGTTAAACCTGGTGTACAATAACAATAACATGGATCTATTCCGTAATATTCTAAACACATATCACGAAAGTTTTCAAAAAGATCAGCTAGTATTAATACATCTATCTGTAGATATTTCATTGTATAATCATACATTGTTTTACAATTTAACTCTCTCCAATTCTTTTCAGCTTCTGCATAATCTTCTTCAGATAATTGTGATTGCTTTAATGTTGATTTAAATTTATTTATTGGAGGAAGTTGTTCTTCTTCCATAATTTTATTCACAGAATTAAAATCAGTCTTCGACTGTGAACCACAGGTTTTATCTCCAGTTATATCAGTCTTCGACTGTGAGCCGCAGGCTATATACTCATACGGAAATATTCCTTTTAAAGGTTTTAAATCATATTTATTTAATATTTTACACTGTTCAGGTTTCAAAGTTTTTCCCATAACATCTAATGAATAAGGAGTAAAAAATCTAAATGCATCTAAAATTCTAATACAACCTAATTGCATTGAAAAATATTCTTCTTCTTGTTTACATAGTACATTTATTTTTTGTTGTTGTAATTTTTCAGATGAAAATAAATCTTTCATTACTAGATGGAAATCATATTTAGAAACCATTATAGAAATATAAAGGAACAAAGTTATATTTAAATTTGTTAGCATTAAGATTACAAGAATTATGTGCTGCACCTCTATATAATCCATTTAGATGATCATGATCTTTTACTTTATCAATATATCTACCTCTGCCAGTTTTATATTTATTTGTAAAACCTTTTCCACAGTAATAACAATTTATTTCATCATAAAATTCTTTTCTTTCTTCATCCGTTAATGGTATCATTGGTTTATTTGTTTCAAGCAATTGTGAAAAACGTCCTTGTAATTCTTCTACTTTCTTTGTAAACATTTCTGAACTGTCTTCACCATAGTATTGTAAATATTCTGATTTAAATAATTCAGGATAATTCGAATGAATGTACATTCCCCAACATAATGGTTTTTGTTCAAATAAATATTTTTCTTTACTTTGTTCAGTTGAACTTTTTTCAGGCGCACTTTTTCCAGGCGCACTTTTTTCAGAATTATAATTTTCAGAATTATAATTTTCAGAATCGGGTGAAGCCCTGGAACTTTCCGTTTGATTTTGTGTCATATTAACATTATATGCTTCAAAATCACAATAAATAGTAAAGGTTACTTTATTTTTAAATACCATTTATTATATTCTAAATAATCATCTTTTGGAAAAGTATTTTGAACTGCTTCGTTTTGTTGACAATTCTCCAAATGTCTATTCATTTCTTCTAAAGTTCTAAAACTTGTCATACATTGAAGACAAGGAAAATTTTTATTATCTGAAGTTTTTGTAAATATAGAAACATCTTTACACAATATAAAATGACCCTGATAATATAATATATTCGCTTGTGCTGGTTGTTTTGACTGTTCTAGTTTTTCAAATTCATCTTTATATATTTCATGTGTTTCATTAATTTCTTTTGTAAGATTAAATGTATTTTGATAATAATTTTGATTTAATATTTGTAGCTGATAAATATATTCTTTATCATATTGTTCTTTATATTGTTGTAGACATTTTTTTAAAGATTCATTTATTTTTTGTTTGGTTTCATTTTCTTCATTATTTAATTCTTTATTATTTTCTTCATTTAATTTTTGAATTGTTTCTATCTTATTTTGATATTTATGGTGATATTCTTGTAGTAACATTTTTGTTTGTTGTTGATAATCTATTTTACATTTTTGTAAACTTTTATTTAAATTTTCTAATTTTTGTTGGTATTCTGAAGATAAAGATGAATATTTGTAATTATAATCATCAGTACGTCCTTTATAATTATTATGATTAATCATTATTGGTGATAGTGTTTTAACAAGTTCAAATTTTTCAGTACATATTATATTTCCTTGGTAAAAAATATTATGATGCATGTAATTACCTCTATCATTATATACTATTCTGATTGGCAAAAATTTTTATTATTCAAATAAAATTTTTTTGAATCTGAGTAAAGTGGAGTAATTTTACCAATAGAAACATAATTCACATTTAATTCAAAAACATTTACTTCAATTAAATTTATATTCTTTTTATGAAAATTTATAAACCTATTATAATCATATGGAAATTCATCTAAGCCATCAGAAAGATCAAATTCACTTATGTATTCTTCTTTATTGTAATGACTTAGTCTTTCTTTATGATATTTTGCAGGATGTAAATGTGCTATAATACTCCACAGAAAACAATAATCATCTTCATTTTTTATGTTGATTAATTGTGGTGAACTGAAAGGTAAAGGAACATAACTACCACCTGTATTATTTTTATATTTATCAATTACTATTTTCTTAGATAGTATTTTAACAAATCTCCAACCAGATTCACGTAACTGGGCTTCAATTATACAATTTTCTAATTTAAGTATCATCGATTCAAATATGGGTTGTATATCATTTACATTATGAATTTCTTGCGAATTTGTAAAATGTCCTTGTATTATTTCTTCAGGAATTCCATCAGATCCATTTTTTGTATAAAGTACTTCTACATTCATATAACATTTGAAAGATTTCTTAAATATATTATAAAAGTTGGTTAGAAATATCAGAAAAAGTTTTATCGGTTTCATTATGTTCAAAGACTGATTAAATAAATATTTTATATTTGCTAAGGCTTCATCGGTTCGTTCAGCTTCATCAAATTCATCTATTTCGTTAAATTCATCAGTATCGCTAAATAAATATTTAATATCTGTTACGGCTTCATCTTCACTATTAAAAATTTTTTATATTCCGAATGTGAATAATCATCAAACATTTTTTTAACTTTTATATCAGTAGGCAATGTTTCTAGATAGTTTTTATAACTATTTAATTTTAATATATTTCCATCATCAACTCGTTCTACATTTTGTAAATGCATTTTACTTTGTAGATGAGATTGATAACTTCTTTTTGTTTGTAACTTTTTTTTACATAAGACACAATAAAATGTTTTCATTTTTTATTTTTAAGAAAAAATTTGTGTTTTAGTTTTTTTTTTAAAAAATTTTGTTTTTAATTTTTAGAGAAAAAAAATACTAATATATCTGCAAAATCGTGCGAAGCCCTAGTACCTTCGGTTTGATTATGATAAATTTGTTTAATTATTAAGTATTTCACTTACACCATTTATTAATGGTTTTATATCATTATATGTTTTTTTGGCTTCATCAAATGTAGATTTGGCATCAGAAAATGTAGATTTAACATCAGATATTATTGGGGTTGCTTTTCTTAAATCGTTTCTAACATCATTTATTGCAATTTTTAAATAGTTTAATGTTTCATTATCTTGTAATCTTTTTGGTATTGGTATACCAAATTTTGTATTTAAATAATGATCGAAATAAAAATAAAATGTATCAGGAATAATTTTTAGTGGTACTTTTGCTTCGGATTCTAAAAAGATAATTATTTGTTCTATAACTTGATTTGATAAATGTTTTGTATTTGCATACATTCTAATATCAAAATCTTGAGAGTTATTATAGATTTCATGTTCGGTATCTACTAATATATTCAAGTCTTTATCATATACTTGCATATGTTCACTTATGGTGTCAACACGTATTATTCCATATTTATGTTGTGTATAATATGATAAAGGCATATTCATTTTATAATTTTTATTAATATCATTAAAGAATGCTGCATTATTTTGTGTAGTTGTAAAAAATGTTTGAATGTTTTCTCTAATCTTATTATCTACATCACAAGCTTTATGAGCTAATACAACTATTTGAATATTTTGATGTCTTCCTTTTGTAAATATTTCTGACATATTTTTTGTTTTGATAAACTTGCAACATCATCTAAAATTAATAAAGATTTATTTTCAGGTGTACCAGCAAAACTTTCCATATCTTGTAACTCATCTAATTGTTTATCATTATAGACGTTTGTAAAAGTTGGCATTCAGAAGTATGCATACAAAAAATATGTACTTTTGTTTCATCCTTATAATATTGGTTTATATATTTTTTAATAAACGTAGTCTTACCACTTCCAGTTTTACCGTAAACAATGAAATGTAAATTTTCTGATACATTTTACCTTGTTTAATATTTTTATTATTAGTTTTATCCTTAATCTTATCTTCCTCAGTCTTCCATCCTTCAAAAGTTTTTTTTTCTTGATTATAAAAAATTATTCTCTTTTGTTCCTCTGTTAGAAAGTAACCCCATTGATTTCCAATACATATAACAAGATGATAAATAAAAAATATTAAAATACATGCTAACAATATTTTTATACAATGAAATTTTAAAAAATTCCAAAGACGTGTAAGATCTGATTGTGGTATTTTTTTATTAAGAGATGAATTAGGGGGTAGTGGCTCTAAATATTTTTTATTATATGTATTTTTATCTATATTATTATTATATATATTTTTATCTATATTATTATATGTATTTTTATCTATATTATTATTATTATATCTAGTATTATATATAGGATTATCTACAATATTATTAATATCTTTTAGATTCGGATCTTGAGGGGTTAGTGTATCTTGAAACTCAGTGTTATTCATATAATTATTTATTATTTCGTTTATTGCATTAAGAGATTTATGACGACTTAGATTACTTTTATTACTTTTATCACTTTTAATTAAAACCGGTGAATATAAATCTTCCAAATTTTCGCTTTTATTCATTTATTATTTTTTAAATAAAAAATTTAGGAGTTATTATTTGTTGATTCCGGACTCGCATTCTTACACTCTTATGAGTGTTTTTAACCTCTGTAGAACCTCCGGAATGTGTCGGACTTTTTTCCTATACTCAAAAGAAGTATGTTCCGAACCTCTCCTCTCTCTTCCGGAATGCTTAAGAATATTTTAATAAAATAATATTTTATTCTTTATAAAAAATAATATTTTAATATATATAAGATTATTTTAGTTGAAATACAACTATTTTAGTTGAAATACAACTATTTTAGTTGAAATACAACTATTTTAGTTGAAATATAACTATTTTAGTTGAAATACAACTATTTTAGTTGAAATATAACTATTTTAGTTGAAATACTAATATAAATTATTATTTTGACATAAATTATTATTTTGACATAAATTATTATTATGTTGATTATTATGTTGATTATTATGTTGATTATTATGTTGATTATTATGTTGATTAAGTTTTGGACATAGTGTTACATGTCGCTGAAAATTTTTCTTTAATATAATTTTTTGACAACCTCTACATTTAACTTTTTCTTTTAAACAATCCTTACACTGATATTTACTATCATAAAACTCTGTCTTAGGTTTAGTATTTTGACAACTTGTACATTGTCTTGTAGAACTTATACAAGAATTATAATGATTAGTAATTCCTTGATTTGTAAAATATTTATTACAATTACGACATAACTGATCTTTTAATTTATCTTTTTTTTCTTTTTTAACCTCTTCTGTTTGTTCGCATAATTTTAAATGACGTGCAAAATTTTTTGATGTTATATTTTTATTACATCCGGAACATATTTTTTTGTTATTACTTTCAACAAATTGATTTTTATCAATATAATTATTTTGTGCTACATTATTATTTTGAACAAAAGGATTATTTTGAACAAAAGGATTATTTTGTGCTACATTATTATTTTGTGCTAAATAATTATTATTATTTTGCCTAGGTGTATTTTGCTTAGGTGTATTTATTCTAGCAGTATTTTGCCTAGGTGTATTTATTCTAGCAGTATTTTGCCTAGGTGTATTTATTCTAGCAGTATAAAGATTTTGTTCTTTATCTGAAATAAATAAATGCTTTAATCTTTGTAATGGTTGCTCTGATTGAATATTATTATACTGAATACTATTATTAGGTTGAATATTATTCTGAATATTATTAGGTTGAATATTATTAGGTTGTATATTATTAGGTTGAATATTATTAGGTTGTAATTGATTCATATGCATACCACATGGTGTGTTTTTCATATGAGAATATAATAGTGTTTGATTTAAAAAACGCATATTGCAAACTTGACAAATTTGAGTCGTTTCCATTTTTTATTTTTCTTAGGAAAAATTTTATTTTTATTAGGAAAAATTTTATTTTTATAATTTATGTATTTTTTTTATAATCAGAAAAAAATTTTATTTTTATTGTTTAAAAATGATGTTACCAAATGTTGGTGGAGGTGCATATATCCCGAATAATCGTGAATTAGAAATAGAGATAGAAAATTATATTATGAAAACTGGAGACGTTTTATCTGGTCCATTGCATCCTTTTTTTATATTAATTTCCT
>CAJQUW010010544.1:0-92201 GCA_907163375.1 Prostheceraeus crozeri
CGCTGCGTCGATGTATTTCCATGTTTTACCCTCCACTTTTCAATTTCTATCATCGGTTTCCTGTTGCTATATAGCATCCATTTTTAATTTCCCCTAACTATTGGTGACCATTGTCCCTATTCTATTTTCCATATCAGCATCTGCATCAGTACCGTATATTTAGAAGTATGTTTTGAACGTGTAATTACGGCAGTGTTGAATCTAAGGTATTAGTATATTAACAGCAAGAATGAGTAGATGTTTTAGGTCTTAAGATTTCCATTTCTACCAGATATTGGGCCAAGCTGATCAATTTTAAATTCGTTGCCACGAGAAAGCTACATTGAGTTCTTTTAAGAACTGATTAATCCAATGATTACAGTAGCACTGCCGTTGTACACTTGCGGATTGGAGAACGCCATCAGTCCTCATCAGGACTACTTCAATTAATAAATTAATTAGCAGCATATATCTCTATTAACTAAGTACTGAGATGATTCTTCACTCATCGTAAGAGAATTGGATATTCTTCATGCGACAGAAGACCGAATTTCAGACAATTCTGTAACAAAAGATTCAATCATTGTGCACAATCATAAATTCAAAATATTTATTCAGAATTTATCATATCTATCAGCCACGTAGGAGTCAAAGTCAACAGTACAGATGTAGAAGCTACGATTGGAAATGGGAAAATTTGTTTGAGCAACTAGTAATGTTCAACTATGTTACACAGTACACGTGACCTGATTAGAACAATGCGAATATTAGCATAAATTGCAGAGCGCCTGTGCCTGGATGCTTTACTTCAGCTTGCTGATCGATGGTGTATATCCAGATGTTTTTAGTTGTTAAACGTAGTAATCGGTTGTGAGTCTTTGAGGAAATAATCTTAGAAACAAATAATGGCGAGTAATGGAGAGAAAAAAGAATTACCTTTTAACCCACGTTTCGTTTGATACTTCAAATATCTGCCGAGGATGAGAAATGGGAACGGTACCAGTTACTAATAAAGAATGGAAAGGCGATAAGATGACACATACAGGCAGGTGTGAGATCTCGCGATGAGATAGGTTATAATAATATTAATAAAGACGTGTATTTCAAACACCCCAATGAAAATAGTGGGGAGTCAAGTCATGCCACAAAAGAAACAAATATAGTTACAAAGCAATACCAAGACTTAACAAGAAAACAAATCTGGTTTAATCTACAAAGCAAAAAGTAAGCAGGGGTCGTCGAAAATGGTACAATATGGATATACATAAGAGGATTTTTTAGTCATCAATAGTAAATCCGTCATTTGATAGCTTAGCCATAGTTATAAAATAGCTATTGCTTCCAATGCTGTGGGCACACAAGGGAAATCAAAAATCTGTTGAGCAGCGTAACCTCTCAGGCAGCAAATGATGCAAAGGGATGGTCATCCATCATGAACAATCTTCAAAAAGAAAACGAAGTATCCTGGTATCTACGTCGATAACTTGTGGGAACAATCTTACACAGCTACAATCAGATTTTTCGCAGATAATTCGATGACAGCGATTTTGTCACAACGCTCCAATAAGTCAGAACTGGTGGATTGTAGGTTACAAACAAGGGAGAACAATATTAGAATACCACTGCGCAAACACAGAAAAAATGCCTTCAATGATGAGGATCACTAGAAAAATTGTTTCAAACTGGCGTATCACATAAATCTTTGACGACGCTTCTTTACAATAAACAATACATGTTTATCTCCACGTCAACTCTGCTATCAATGACTCACACCGAGTTAATCTTAAACTATGTTACAGTCTCAATTAATGACAGACGATATCTTGCACAGTCAAAATTCGTATTTAAAGTAATAAACATTTGCTTGCATTGATTGATCATTTTATTCATGAAGGACCCAAACCATGAGTTGGTCACATTGATCAGCATGAGAGTAGTGGTCAGCGATCCTATAGACAGAGCAACACAATGTAATGTCAGCAACTTTGCGGTGATGGAGCACATGTTTATTCTGCTGGGCAGATGTCTTGAATGAATTAACATTTCATAAATGATATTGTGTTTAATCATGACCATTTTTATATGGTTTCGTATGATGTAGTGAGGCTTATTTCGAGTATCCTCTCGATGATACTCTCAATCATATTTGTAGTCTAACCTGATGTTTACCCAGCTTTCCGGTTCGATAAAGGAACCCTGATTTCCCTCCTAATTTATCGTGCAAAAAATATGCTGTTCCAATTTAATGATAATTCATACCACCAAATCGAAGGCGCTGCCATGGTGATCGATCCATCGGCCCAACTCTGGCCTATTTTGACGATGAATTTATTGAGTTCCAAAAAATTATTGCATTTCCCCATGTACTATCGTCGTATGTTGATGATATTTTTGCAAGAGTTACGAGACGAAAAGGCATGCTGAAAAGCTTTTTGCCTTCTCTTAAACAATATTCAAGTAGCATTCGTTTTACTTGTGAGCAAACAGGTCAATAATCATGAAATTCCTTGATGTCTGGTCACTAAAATGCTAATTCTCTGAATATCATGGCATTAAAGATACTAACACTGGTTTTCGTACCATATCCAAAACAGTGCTCATGCTCCTGTTCGTTATAAAACTCGCTTATTCGCGCCTTATTATTCGGTACAGGTTTAAGGGGGCAGTCGAAATGCCTATGAAAGCAGTTTCCTCTGTCATCAAAGTATTTTCATATGCCAAGGCTACTATAATGAATCAAATCGATACGAATTAAAAAGAATGCTGACAATTTCCAACTGCGATCGTGATATTAAAAAAACATATACTCGGCGCCTCTCTTTTGTCACAAGACTTGAGAGCCAAACCTAGAAAGACTGTTGGATTAGTTTGAACAAATTCTTCCAGCGACATCATAAATTATTGTTTTTACAGAACACTTAAGGCACCTGCTATAACCTTTTTCCAAACAAAGAAGGTTGAAGTTTAGTCTCTCCTCCTGATGTAGTTCTATAAATTTTCACTGTAGCGTGCTAAAGCAGCTATATTGGTGAGACTAAGCGTCATCTATCACTAGAATGAAAGAACATATTCGCGACATTCCTAATGAAAAACTGAAATTTCTAACTTCTGCACAATTCGCGGACTTTGGACGATTTTACGATAATCTACAAAACCAAAGTATCACGAAAATAGCTGAAGTATTGCACTTTGCATAGCCTGACAGTACATAACACGATTCGTCATACAAGCTGAGGTCTTGACTTCTGTGACCGACGAAATTTTACTGTCACGTCCTCCTTTAGTTTTAAATCATTTTAGTATTTAAGTCTGATTTTTCCATGTCTGTACATACCCCTGAAGTGGTCTGAAATAGACTGAACCGGTCATGACACATCGACATAGCATTGTGAATTCTTTAAATGAGTAGTCATATTTGGGTTTTGCTAATGTTTAGGACTTTAAAATTGCTCATTGACATGACACGTTGTTGTCTCAGTGAGCACTATGCGGATGGGAGCGATAGATGATGATATGTATTTGTGCTCTTTGTACGCGCTGAACAAGTGCCGCGATGTCATTCCGACATACTTGTTCACACAAGTCACATTAGTAGCGATAGATTACATCATGGCAGCTTTCGATATTAGGTTTGTCAATTGCCGGCAGACAAGTCTCTTCACGACTCGACTTAGGACAGACCGGGACGATGGTGAGTCAATTTGCAAGTTACATAACTTCAATTGTCGGCTTACGTAGTCGCATCACTTTTGATTTTAAATGGAAGAATGAGACCGGCGGCTATTGTCATTGTCTTTTATGACAGGAATCACGGGGGCTGGAGGCAGTGTCACACTTGTTGTCGAGGTAACGCCTTATTGCGGACTCTATGTAGATCTGTAGGGTAGGACTGATTCAAGGAATATCTTGCGGAACTTGTCCAATTTTTTGTTGAATAATCACCATGTCGCGACAGACGGTAGCCGCGGTCTATCATGGTGAAGAGCAATGAGCGCTATAAGTGAAGTCCAGTGGCTTCGACAATGAAGCAGAAGACCAGAATTAGTTGGTTTTCGATTTTTCCACATTTTGTTATGCTTTCCCGAGGAATGGCAAGCTGTTGCAGTCGGATACTCCATTGTAACTGTAGTGAGGGGTGTGCACTGTTAAAGTCGCGGAGAAGTTGTTTGGCCTCGTCCTCATTCGAGCAGAATGTATGTGTCGTCCATGTAACGAGGTAAAAACAGGGGAACTTTTCCAGATGACTCCAGTTTCTTCTAATATGGTTCAGAAGATGTTAGGCAGTAGAGGGCCCAAGGGGACTGCCCATAGCATCGCCAACCAGCTGCTCATACAATTTGACCATGGTGGGTGACTTAGTTGGTTTTTAGTGGCCCAGACCCGGAGCCATAAGTTGAAGAACGCTTGGCGTTGAAATACTAGGACCGTGTTTGCCGTTTGAAAAAGTCATTTTCTGAAAAGTCCTTTCAGAAAGAATGTCAATCGCCTTCATCAAGTGGCGATATTGGTAAATAAGGGGATAGCCACGTGATATGATTACCATGAAACAGTTCTCATCTATGGACAAATTCTGGATGGCTGAGGTGAACTGGCAGGAGGTTTCCCTCTTTTTGATTTCCTCGTAGACGGTCTGGTTAAAAATGAAATTCGTTTTCTCTTACTTCGCTATTATTTGTTTCTAAGAAAACGTAGTAATTCATGGCTTAATATTTTAAAGTCTGTGGACATTCTCCAAGCACCAAATCAGATTTATGTGCCATAAAATTTGAACATCTGAACATGTTGATGATGAAATAGTCGGTTAAGCTAGCCTAGGGGGAACGGTGGTGATCTACGATGTAATTTACCAGACAATGTGCGCGTATTGTCGTACGAGCAGTAATCAAAATCCATGTTCTTCGGTTCTCTATTAACTTTGACGATGGATTCTCTAAATGAGAGCGTATTTACAGTAGCTGCCATTCCTGGGCATGAATTATTAGACCCACAGTTAGTGATAATTCTGTGTATTACTGTACCGTCTCTTTTAATACGCTCTCTAAGATTGAAAACCTGGTCTGATTGTAGATGCGAGGTTGACGAAGTTCTAGTGAGTGATCAGGATCCCCTATCATTGTACAGAATTAACAATTCCTGCGGTTTTTACGTATCAACATTGAGGTGAGTGAGTCACTTCAAGAGAATCTTACATGTTCATTCCTGGAAATATATTTCTTTTTATTTACAGCAATTGCTGGGCACAGAGTCTATCCTTTGCACGACTTTAGACGAAACCCAACAACTGTGTCGGAGGCTGTTTTTGAAACAGTTTGAGAACGAAAGCAAGGAAATTACTTGAAAGAGTAAGTTGTAGTGATGTCTAGTGATGAAGACGATTATTGTCTGCTCTGGAAGGCAAGAATCATCAAGTTAATCAACTGAACTAGATCCACACTTGTGCACAGCAGCTATAAATGGCTATGACAATCCAAATGACGTTCCTAGGATGTATTTTCCTGAAATAGAATAAAGGGAAATAGAATGAAATAGAATGAAATTATTTTCGCTAGGAAATTTCTGTCGAAAATCGTATTTGGTTATCCACGTGCAGTATTTAAACCGTACAGCCTTTGGAGTCTACTCCACGTGGATATGCTATGATAAGATAAGAATTTCTCATCAAGATACGTGCCGCTGGATGTCTTTCATGGGCGTAGTGTAAGTTTCTCATAAGGTCGCACATTTGTTTCACATACACATTGAGTTTCGATATGTCACAGTGTTTGAATGAGTGTAAATCATTCTCAAACGTCCCATTTTACCGCTGACATCAATAGGTCAAATGTTTGATGTAAATATCGGAATAATGCATGGGCGCTTGGAAAATCTTGAGGCTTTGCATGAAAGCATTATGAATTTAGCTTGTATTATGCGAAGACTAAATCAGTAGACTTTCTGCATGATATTCTGTCTTTCTGCACATTGAAACATCGCGCTTCTTTAAAATAGAAGTATTATCCAATGAAGACATGCTACACATAATTTAGCACTTGTGAATTATAGTTGTTTCTTTTTAATCAAAGAAATAAGTCTTGCTGCTGTTTTACTTAAAATTCCATTTTCTCTCCTCTCAAGCTTTCGCCACTACCGGCCTTGTCAAAAGTGTATGTGGTTGGACATAATAACATCGCAAAATACAAAAATGTGTAAAAGACAAATAGATGGATAGAAAAGTCTAGGAATGTACATAGTATCAAATAATGAAATTGTCCAGTGCACAAAAAACAGGAAAACACCAGCAAGGCTTATCTCTTTGATTTTACTAAAAACTATATGATGCTGCTTAGATCAAATGAACACCTTTTTACATTTTGTACCATGTAGCATCGTACCGTGCTTCTTTAAAGTAGAGGTGTTATCCACTTGTGAATTACACAATGGCAAGAATTAATCTGAATGACCCATTTCACTACAAAGAACGGATACATTGAAAAAGTTGCGCTATCATCATTTTAAGTGAATAAATATTTGTCACGATATTAGCATTCGTGTCAGCTGAAGTATAGATCTTACAAGATGCTATGATTAATAATTAATCAGCATTTGTTAATTAAAAGATTCAAGCCAGACTAAATTTACATTATATTAGAAAATTATAGTGAAAAATTGTGTATTGTAATATCGCAAAATCATAATAAATTCAAATAGTGCTGCAAGAACGATGAAATCGTCACGATAAATAGCTGCCAAAGCGGAACTATGATTCGCTGAGCTGAGGAGACGAAACATCGTCATGATTTTATAGTTATCGTTCTTATGTGAACGCTCATTTTCTTCAGACCTGATGGTAGAATTGATTTGGATCGAACGAAATGGCAATTTTTTCTTGAATATGCATTATCTTCTGCCATATCATGCTACTGATTTTTTGTTACAATCAGTAGCATGATAAAATTGCACGTTAATGAAATGGAATGTATTTGACGTCTGCTATCCGACGATCTTGATTATATTACCACAGAATTAGATAGTTTTTCTCTTTCAGTTGACTAGAAGTGAAGACTAATTCAAAAGGATGGAACATCAGGGAACTTAATAATATCTTACGGAGATAGGAAAAAAGTCGTGCGTCGCATGCGGATTGCTCTGAATTCCATCAAAGTGCTTCGATTGCCACGATTCCTTCAGATTCGAAGAATTCAGATCATTGCGCACAAGTTTTCTCCTTAATGTTTGTCCTTCCGATCATTAGTTAAAGAAAATGGCAGGCGCATGAAAATTAGTTCACCTGATGATTTCACCATCGTCTTCTCAAGATTCCTCACTGCATAGTCCATACACTGCATCTCAGCCAGTCAGCGATGTGTGTTTTGTTGTGTGCGAAGTGATATCACAGCACGCACGCATCTCTCATTGGCTCTGGTGTCCTCTGCTGACAGCTTATTGTTTGCCATTTCCAATAGCAAGCGATACACGAATAATCCAATAAAAATTCCAATTACATCTCCATTATCTGCTTTAAAGTATCGTGATATTTGATCCAAATGACAATTGATTGAAGAATGAAGTCAAGGCACTCTCGTTTTCGTATCCAATAGCCCTTCGCTTTCTGTCCACTTCATTGAGTTGAGCTGAGTTGCGTCTACTATATTTCACCGACCATGGCAGCCTGGAAGTACCAAGTTATGTAATAGAAGAAAGTTTGAATATCAACTCAAATTTTATGCAGAAATTACCATAGCATTGTGGAAATTTTCATAATGTAAGTGAACTATTATAGAACTTTGACTACTAAAAGTCGTCTCGCCATGTTTCCGGGATTTGTTTTCATAAATCCCGGAAATATACCATAGTTTAACTAGATATAATTGATCTCTGGTTTTCTGGGTAGTATGTACTTAATTCCCGAAACCCTTCGGCTCCCGGAATTTAAAAACATAAAACCCGGAAAGCCATAGATTATTTACTATCTCCTTTTTTCAACATTGTACCATAGCTATATTATGCACAATATGAATGAGGCCTAACAAAGCCTGCTCTTAATCTGCATACTTGTACTTTTGAAAGTTTTATTTCGAGAATTAATATATGCAAGTATCTTTCTTATTAAAGCAAGATCTTCTATGACTTCCAGTGTCAGACATTTGGTTGCTTATTCTTTTCATCTTTGACATTATTCTAATCTAATGTCGATCGACATAATTCTAAGCTTGTGATTTGTTTTCGACGTTTTGTCTCATCTTATGGCTGGTATCAGTTTTACATATGTGATGTTCATCAATTCTAAAGCAAGACATCAGTTTTCTATTAATTTTTCAATAGATGGAAGTCAATTACCGAGTATCAAGTATTTTGCGACTCTTTAAGTGCGGATTTCTATCAGGCGTGCACTCTGCTTTGCTGATTGTGCTCTATGCTTGTGCATGTTTCATAGAAATCGCAGTGCATCAGTCGGTGGAATGATGCTTCAATTGCAAAGTGATCATCTTATTGCAGTCAGAACCGCTTGCTGCTGACCTCTCTCCTCCAACCGGTGTTCAAGAAACTCTTCGACTCATACAAGAGCTTGTTACGTCGCAAGACGCCGGTGTTGTCCCCAGCGAAGGGCGGCGGGATGATTTGGATGTCGTTCTCAAAGTTCTTGTTGAGCCCTTACTGCAATGTTGCTCTGAGACGGCGAGCAGACAGCTGTCCCATTCCTCCCTGGATACAGCCACGTTCATGGTGAGTTGAAAGAATCACTAGAATATGAAATAGGAACTGAGACATTTAGTAGAACATCAAAGAGGTTTTATATGAGGAATGTGAGTTTCCTATTGTAGCAAGACATGGATAGCATGGAGAATGAATGCACAGGTGTCATTCAGAACAGAAATTTCACCCTTTTAGATGCTCTAGGATGTCTCCCAGATAGATAGCTTGGTTAAACCTGTCATTAGTGCAGCAAATCTTGATATCTCTGTCAATATTCCCCGACTCCATTTGAATTAGTCTGCTCCACAGAAGAGGTTTTTTGATGAAATCCTGAAGTCAGACCTTAACATGTGAGGTGAGAGTCGGGAGCTATCGACATTGATTGTTTGAATTTGTGTACTATCGTGACCCGGCCGTTATAATATTGATATAAATTTCAGCAGTCTGACCTATTTTCCAACTTCATCATTCTCTGTTTATAGTCATCTGTATAGACTTCATCCTCATTAGTTGTTTGTATTGCTGATAGGTATACTGAAAGTGTGTCCTGGGAAGTGTGTGTCCTCTTATAGTGATACTAATCCTATATTTTGTAATGTTACGGAAAGTCAGATATCTTCAAATTTTGTTGGATCTTTATATTTCAAGCGCTGACATCTTCAGGAGCAATAGATGTTATAACAAGATGTTAATGATCATTTAATTAAAAAACAAAGAAATGATGTGGTACAGGAAATACTCCAGATCTCTATGTTCAATCAAGACATCTGAAAGTGCACATAGGAAATGAGAAGGTCTACTAGAGGTGCATAGATATCACAGAGTGGCATCCGTGCACAGTGGTTAAGTGCTTGGCATAGCTATCTTTCGGTCCAGAGGTCGAGCCCCGAATGTTTCAATGGAAGTCGGCAGGAAGGGCATCCGGACTAAAACATCACAATACTCCAGATTAAAGTCTGACTATGTCAACACCGTCCAAGTCACCAGGAAGGGAGAGTAATGACGCTAAACCATCATTTTTCATTTCTTTTCTAGTGCACAAGAAAGTGTGAACATCAGACACGTACACTGCACTAGACAACTTTCAGACAGCAAGTTCAGGCCTTTCAGAGATGGCTCATTGAGTAGATGCCTAATGCGGGGTTCAAAAATATCTTTGCAAGGCCGATTGTCAAACTTGGTAACAAGTTACAGCCGCTCTCCGTCAGACGGGATGTTGCTTCACTCAGTCTCTTCTACAGATACTACAGTCCGTTTCATAAAAAGTGGATCATCCTAGAATTTGACTAAATAAAACATAAGTATGATACAGAAAGGATTTTTCATGTTATTTCATGTCCCTAATATATTTAAATGTCCTTATATCATCTGATAAGCTATGATACAGTAACGGTTCTTAAGAAGCTAATATTTTGTGGCCCTACCCTTATTGTCAATGACATTACCAATTCGTCTAGGCATTGATTCGATGATATCGTTGATTTTTGACTGATCTAACTTTCTCCACTCTCTTTTTAACAGTGACGTAAGTTGTGATACGCCATCTGTAGGTAGCAGTGAACGAACGACGAACGTTACGTTTTAGGATACTTCATACATTTTCTATGGGATTCAGATCAGGAGAACGAGCTGGCCAAGATAATGTCCTAAGCCCTAATTGAGACTTGCATAAGTTGACTCGACTACTCCTGTGACACGTAGCATTATCATCCATAAATAACCAAGTCGATGGATCACCAAGTTGATCTGTCATTTGGCCAATGTTCATTCGTAAAACATTCACATAGCGTTCAGAATTCATGGTTCCTTGCTGTATGTGAAGTTCAGAGCGGCCATTGGTCCAAATGCCAGCCCAAATCAGTAGAGTCGCACCACCTTGTACCCGGGGACGATGTAAATGTCTCGGAATTTCCTGATCAGATTTTATCCATAATCTCAATCGACCATCACTATCCTTCAGACGGACTGATGCCTCATCAGACCAGACAACCCGATCCCATTGATTTCGCCAGTGACAATGACTCATTGCCCATCTGAGACGTCTTTTTGTATGCTGATCTGATAATTCAATCTGAGAGGGCCTCCTACAGCTCTTGAAATTCGACTCAATAAGTCTTCTACGAATAGTGGACTTAGAAATAGACGAGTCTAGTGCAGCCATCTCAGTTAACGAGAGACTTGGATCAACTTTAACAAATCTCAAAATTAGGCGGTCTCTACGTTTGGATGTTTTGCGTGGACGGCCAGAGCTCTCTTTACGACAGAGTCGAAAATCATCATTATGCCATCGATGCACATTTGTGTAAGGGACATTCAGTCGCTTGCTTGTAGCTCGCAAAGAAAACCCTAGTTCTAGCAAGGCTGACACTTTGCCTTTTGTGAATGCGATCTCGTTATTGTTCATTTGTGCTTTGTATTGTTTTCAACCGGTAAGAGATAGATTTCTAGCTGAAAGCAATCAGGAGTGCTGCCAACACCACCGCAACGAAGTCAGGAAGCTATGGAACATGAAGTCCAGTTAATCACATGTAGCAGTTACATTATTGTTGATGAATAATGGTGCTATACTGGCTCTGATTGACCGATTTTCTTTATTTTTGTTTTGCTTGATAGCTTTTGGCTTGTAGAACAACATATTACATAACAAAGGAAACAAATGTAATTTTATAAGAGTGAAGTATGATTTTGTGTAACATTGCTAAATGAAGATCAAATGATCTACTACTTTTTTATCTATAACAGGAAAACAACTCAATATTCATGCTTGAAATTTCCAGCAATGATATTAGTAAGCACAACTGACATATCTTCCAAATTTCAGAGAAATTCGTTCAAGTTTGGCTGAGTTAGACAAAGTTGAAGTTAAGGCGATGTTTAAGGGTGATCCATTTTTTATGAAACAATCTGTATTTCGGTAGAAGCAGCTCTGCATTAAATGAGTGCGTACCCAAGCCTAAAATCTTCTCCAGAAGCACACGCAGAGTTAATACACTCACACGCTATCATGTGAGTTTAGAACGCGCACGCACTGTGAGTCACTCCAAAAACTATTTTGTTCGTACGGCACAGCTTTGGAATCAGCTTCCCCACACCACTTTCCCTGACCAATACAATATTGATGCTTTCAACAGGCGTGGGAACAGGTTTCTGATGGGTACAGCTTAATCAGATCAGAAGATCTGTTTTTAATTTTATTTATTTAGAATAATAATACAATTTATGACTTATTCACTGAATAAACCGTAGCTTCGCTCATGGTTCGCAGCTGTGCTAAGAGTGAAAGTCCCATAAAAGAAGTAGGAGGAACCATTCGGCCTTCTTCGCGCCGAAGATCAAATCCTCCATTTTTAGCCACACGAGACGTGTGATGGATTTTTTCAGTTTTGATTCCATATCAATTCGTCCCCAAAGCTCGACCGTCTGTCTGTCAGCTCTAAAACAGACTTCGAAGAATTGAGAGACGTTTTATTCTATCTCGCCGTTTAAGCTGTTATTTTTCTATGGTCAGATCAAGTTTCCTATAATTGACTCCATTTAACCCAATTCTATTTGCTTCATAGTTATTCGTTAACAACCGTAGTCGACAACTCAAAGACTTTCTCATTTCATATCTATGAACTTTCATGATGATTAATTGATCATAGTCATCTGATGCATGATATTGCTTTCTTGTACTGCATGCCCAGCTATAGATATTTTGCAACTTGAAACATGTCTCTGTGTTGAGAATCCTTCGATTGTCAATGAGTTCTGAGCTCTCCTTCAATTTCAGGTCAATTGTCTGTATTCCATGGAAAGTGCGCTTGCCAAGTTAGAGTTCACCGGATCACAGCTGGAAATATTGCAGAGACAGTTGGAGGTTCACATCGACGCTATTGTCAATGAACAAGCCGCTCATGTGTTGCGGGAATCCAGCCTTGCTGTTTCTTATTCTCGTCTACAGGAGAGCAGACCGGCTGACATGAAACTGTCGAATCTCCCAGGAATGGATTCCAAGACTCTGAAATCATCAATGGTGAGTTGTCTCTCATTTATTGACTCATGTGGTATCGTGTAGCTCGCTCATAGCTGCTGTTTCCAGGATGAAGGACTAAATGTGTCCTACAGCTTGGTGAATGGACAGATATTATTGATTTAAATCTTTAAGCATTTATGAAAATGTTTCAGATTTGTCCTTGCCATGTGCGATTTTCCTACCGTAAAATACTGTGTATGCAGTTTTATGATAGTATTAAATGAACTCGAATTGAGACTTATAAAGCCATTCTTTTTAGAATGTATTGAAACAAAAAACTTGTTTTTTGTCTTATTTTGTGCTTTTCTTGTTTTTTTAAAGGTCATCATTTGTTGCGTTTTTTAAGATGTCCAACCTACTGAATGAGTCATCAACTAGAGGTGTTCGGGATTTGCGTCCGGGATTGAGGTTCGGGACGGGACTTGCTTTCGGGAATCAGGGTATCCCGAAACTTGCACTTTTCATATTTGACTTCCTGCTCAATCATTAGCATCACTACCAAGAAAAATCCGATTGACTTCATGCAAGCAGAAGAGGATGACTCAATTCTTCCCATCGTGTTTGTTGTTAGTCGCATGAGACATGGATTCCTCAATAGTAGTGGTCATCCATGCGTGAGACAGCCAGCGCGGCATATGTCAAGATAATCAAAGGTTTTTTATTTTTCATGCTTTCTATAGGTACTAGGCTGTATAGTTTCTGTCTTCTAGTATTGGTATACTTTGATTTCTATTATGTTCATATAAAGGGATATCTCTATATTTTCCTAAGGTTATGATTCAAATTTTATATAGAAGTTTACATCTGAGATTTGTTTCTGTCCAAAGTTAGCACTCGTTGAGATAGGACGAAGGGTCTCGTGCTAATAGATCTTAATGAATTTCGTGGCTCTTTTTATTTATAAAATATAAAAGGAGATTAATTTTTTAACGATAATCAGAGGTGTCAGAGTCAGATGAATCTTAGGAGGCAATTCACAAAATAGCCACGGCTTACGTCCACCTTATGAGATAAAGACAGACGCCATAGCTAACAAGTTCATTATCAGAAAATTATTGCGCCAACACGTGCAGTTTTTGGAATGAATTTGCACTCACACAGCTCTCGATAAACATTTCCTGCTTAGATATCTATGACCAGCCGCCTCCGTGTTTTGCGTGTCTTCCTCTTTGGACGTATTGACAGGTCATGCTCGTTGACGTAAAACTCGCTGTTAAATTAACGGCGTAAATAGCAGAGGATTACACAGCTCTGCTGCGCTGAAAGGATGTCATGCCTCCTACAAAATCTCAGTCGTGAAATTTTTCGTGAAATCATCAAATGATAAAACTGCTAAGTGCCAAAAGTGTGACAAGCATATCAATATTTCTAAGGATATGTCAACCGGAGGTATATTATGATCCCATTTTCCAACAGAACAGGTACTAGTGAAACCTGTACGATACCTGTAGTAAATTTTCATTCATTTTGATATCAAGTTAGTTTCATACTACTTATAGAGAGGTACCAAATCGTCAGTATATAGACACAGGAATAATTTGCAAAAATTTTGCATCTTTGAAATTGATCAAATATTTTTTGACCGCTGGAATTTTATCTCCGCAAAAAACTGAATCTTTTGCAAAAACTTTCACTGTGTGCTGATATTTTTTTTTGAGTCAACCCTCTACCTACTGCTTACTGCATGCATGAGGGTCAATTCACAAAATTAAAGCACGATCAGCTGCTATTACATGTAAATCGTAGAATGACGGATGGCTTGAAAAGTTCAACCGAATCTTGAGATAAGCATTCGAGTGGTAGGCAGTTCCATACACGAACTGCACAAGAGGAGAACGGTTTATTCTGCGCAAATCTAGGGCATTTAACATTGTGGTATATTAAGTTGCTCTTTTGATGCAGAGAGGAGTAGAGATTTGTTGGGAAGGTCACTCGCAAGCTTCACTTGCTCTCCAAAGTAAGTCATGACAGGTCCACGAACACATTTATAGGCAAATGTGGCTAAAAGAAAATCAGTGCGATGCCGTATGGATAACCAGCCCAGATCTTTCGCTGCAGTTGAAAAATGATCAAAGAAAGGGATGTTGTCCACGAGACCAATGTCAGTATTGATCACGCTTGAAGGCGGCTCATGGTAACAACCCGTAATCACAGGGAGCACCAATGACTTAACCAGATAGGCAGTATGAACAAAGCATGTAGAGACGGTTTTGGAAAATTGTGATGTTAAGGACAATGTGTGGTCAATTATGAAGCCGTGAATCTTGGCGATTTCCTTTGTTTTCTAACTTATCAATTCCCGACAAAGATTGTGGCAGTTCTCTATCCCAAAATTGCAACCGGTCGGAGAGAAAATTTCATGTAACTCGCAATTATTGAATGATTGTCTTGTTGACTTCTGGAATCATGCTGATAATAATGCGTCAGATGAAGTGAAGCTACATGCAGATGGGCTAGAATTTTGCGTGATGCTCCGCAATCCATGTTACATCAGTTCGAATGTTCGGCATACTCGAGTATTACTTGATTATTTGACTCGAATAATAGGTGAATATATATATATTAATGCTATACACTTATATCCAATGAATTCGGTTCACCATTGACCTCCTTGTTTAATTTATAAAAACGAAGACAAGGTCAATAATATATTTTATTGAAGAGTTTTCGACTACGTCCTTCGCAATTCAATAAAACAACAACTACCTCTAACAGAGCAACAAGAAAAGAAGGAAAACATTTTTGACAACATATCACAGAAATTTTTCAAAATGAGGTGCAAACTGAATACCATGGTGAAAGTTAGACAAGATATCATTTTACTTACTGTTATACATTACATTGATTCCAGAACTTTTGGTTTTCAATATATTTTATTATTGACCTCGTCTTCGTTTTTATAAATTATATCCAATACTATGGTATATTATGTGGTTATATGCCTACTATAGACGTTTATGTAGTACTATGATAGCAATGATAGCAATAGAAAAAACCTCTCCCGAGTGAAAATTACTGCCGATGTATGATTGTATAAAATTCAATAAAATATAATTGTGCCGACGTTTCGCGTCCATTTGCTCCTTTTTAAAGAAGAAATAAAGAAAGCTGTTAAATCGGAAATGCAGCATGTTAAAAATTAACAGTCGTACTTTGAGATTAACAAAAGTATAAAAAGCAGTAAACATTTTCTGAAAACTAATGATCTTACTGTAGTGCCAACAGATAAAGGCAATCGACTTTGTGTGACAAAAATTACTGATATCGTACGTCGAAATAATGATATGTTAAATGACAGCACGACATATAAGCCTCTGAATAAAAGTAAGAAATGCCGTTTAGAAAAGCAAGCTAACAAGATTGTAAATAACATACTAAAAGATAAAGCAAGCAATTCAAATTTGAAACGTATGCTTGTTTCCGGATCATAGCCGTCTCAATTTTATACTCTTATCAAAGATCACAAAACAAAAGATGAAAATAATCAATATCCTCTACGGCCTATTGCCTCGGTTATCCATAACCCAACTAACAAGATTGATTGGTTTTGCGGTAGAATACTAAACCAACTTGTCAGTTTGGTGCCTGCGCACCTCTCGAGTTCTTTAGAATTGATTAAAGAAATAAACAGGCGAAAATTTGATAATTTGTGTAGTGATTCTGTGTTCATTTCCTTAGACGTTGTCAATTTGTATCCTAGCGTTCCTATTGACACTGCTTTGGAGATGATAGAGAATTTTTCAAAAAAGCACTGGAACGTTATTAACAACTTTAACATTAGTTTGGACGAATTTATGACCATGCTAAAATTTATTTCATATAATTATGAAATCACTTTTAATGAGAAAATTCATTTACAAATAAAAGGAGTCCCCATGGGATCGCACTATGCGCCTCCTTTCTCTATAATTTTTTTTGAACTGCATAGAAAAAAAGGCCATTTCTAAATTAAAATCAAACATCAATTTTTCTAAAATCATTTACAAAAGATACATTGATGATTGTATCATTGGGCCTATAAAGAGAAACGATAACATCTTTAATGAGATACTTGAAGTCTTCAACTCTATTAACGACGATATTAAATTCACTCTCGAAGTTCCAAAAAATGGTGTTCTCAACTTTCTTGACTTGAGTATTTGGGTTGATAATTGCAAGGTAGTTCACCAAAAATATACAAAAGAGCTAGCCTCTGGTAACACCTTAAAAAAAGACAGTTGGCTTCCTAATGTAGAAATTTTAAAGCGTGTGCGTGATTCGGTTGAGGCAAGTTTGGTGGAAGCTCGTTGAATTAATTACCATCAACCTTTGATGAACAGGCGTCACGAGACTGTTGCAACGAGAATTAGAGTTTTGTAAATCACTCTTTCATTATCTGTGCTAGTTCTGCCACGACTAAGGGTCTGGACGCGAAACGTCGGCACAATTATATTTTATTGAATTTTATATAAGTCATACACCGGCAGTAATTTTCACTCGGGAGAGGTTTTTTCTATTGCTATCATCGGAATCATGGTCCTCCCGCCTTCTGCTATTGCATACTATGATAGCAGACTACTCTAGACCGATATATTATCAAATAGTCGTGAAAATGCTTTAGCTCATTGTAAATTATTCAAAAGTAAAGGAATGCCAAGTAAACTTAAATACATACAATTTGATCTTATGTTTAAGTTCTGATGATAGCTTCGTGAAGAAGACAGAAATTAATAGAAAATGATTTGTTATTATAATAATATAAGTTTACTTGGCATTCCCTTACTTTTGCATCATCAAATATTGATTCTCTGATACACACAAAGTACTAAATTATAACTGAAAAAATCATCTCAAAATTTTTTTTCTGCATCATTCATCACTTTTTTCCTTATGGACCAATTGTCATTTGTATAGTCGAGGATAGTCCTGTCATTTCATCTGTTTACCATTTAGTATCTATTATATTATATTATGAAATCCACAGAATTAGATTCATCTGCGCGCGCTTCGGTTTCCTAGAAAGTAGGAATCATATCTAACCTTAATATCGAAATATCACATCACAGAATTAGACAACTTGCTCCTTCTCGAATGGATAATTCGTGTATCGCTTGCTATTGGAAATGGCAAACAATAAGTTGTCAGCAGAGGACACCAGAGCCAGTGAGAGATGCGTGCGTGCTGTGATATCACTTCACACACATCAAAACACACATCCCTGTCTTGGTAGCATTCGATTGTATGCACTATATAATGAGAAATGCCGAGGAGAGGATGTGAAATCATCAAGTGAACTAATTTTCGTACGCCTGCTATTTTTTTTTTTTTTTTGATAATGATCGGAAGGGCGAACATTATGGAGAAAACTTGTGCGCAATGATCTGAATTCTTCGAATCTGAAGGAATTTCGGCAATCGAAGCACTTTGCTGGAACTCACATTAATCCGCAAGCGACGCACGACTTTTTTTCCTACCGCTGTAAGATGTTAGAAATTCCTTTTTGCCCATTTAGTAGGTTCCTCGATTTGTCGACGATTTGGTATTAATCACACTTCTAGAAAACCGAAGCAGATAAACAAAATGTTTATTTCTGTCATGAGATCATTATTAGATCGAGCTGGTTCAGAAGCGCTTGTACTTCGGCAATTTATAGCTTTTCAAATATTGACTCATTGAGATAGCTGGAATTTCCTTCCAATAAGCATGTCACTTAAAATGTCTATCCAAGGCATACCACTTTCTGCGGAATATAGAAGACGCATACATGTTGACTTGATTTGTGTCAAACTGAAGGCAAGATATAAATGGAACGCTAAACAATGAGCTTTGCGGTGCGCTACTCGAAGCCTATCCGCAATATGCTTGTTATTCATTTCACCGCTAAATGCAAATTTCAGCTCTAGTCTAGGTGTGTTAATCTATCGATCCTAACCTGAAATTAACGCTTTTAGACAAAATTAAAAAAAAAGAAATTATTACATTATATTAATTATTATTATTATTAGATATTATAATTAAAAGAAAATTGTTTTCACTTACAGAAAATTGGTAGATTATTATTAATTATCATAATTTATTCTAATTCTTCAGCAGTTCGCACTTGAAGTTATTTGCAATTTTCAACATTTTGGTGATAATTTTTTTTTAACAAATGCTTGTTCAAGTCCTTCTTTTTCCAGGAACATTTCGATCGCTATCTCTCCTCTCCCGATGGTTTCTGTGTTCCACAAATCAATTTGCTGCAAAGTGGAAAGCTTAGGGACCAAGTGCGGCGTCGTGCAGCCGATCTTGTGCATTCTGCCTATTCACAGGTTCATTCAGCGGTTCATGATGCACAGAATGAATACGAAGAGCCGTCAATGATTGCTCCGCGCACTCCTGAACAAGTCGCTAAACTCATTCTGAACTTTTAGGATTGTCTGAATTAACAACAACATATCACAGAATAATAAATGTTGAAATAAATGAAATCAATTCACTTCCTCGTTCTCACCAAAGTCGGGTTAATGCTGTGGTCTTTATGGAAACTATTTTTTCAACAAATTCAGTAATTTCAGGAGGAAAGTGAGTCATTTCAGTTAAAAATTTCAAGTGTTATGAAGCTCATCATACACATGAACATCGTGAATTACTTCCAGGAACAACAACAATTAATCAGTTCTGTTCTGGTGGGCCTACTGTGCTCGCAGCCAGTGGCAATAACGAGAACATAATACTATACAAACTCATGACCCAATGAGGCATCAAGAAACCGCATGTAGACCTCTAGTATGTGCAAACTACTTTGAAAAAGTTAGTGCTAAATGTAGCGACATAAGCTTATACAATATACATATCAATGAATAAACACAAAATTCCGTAGACTCTCAGTCAATATTTCATCATAAAATGTCTACAAATATTGGCCCAGCGAATGTTTTACTTATTAACCGCACGCACAAATAAAGTGTCATCTCAAATTGATGATGTGCTTCACATACTTCAGTGCGACATCATGAACGAGTGATTCATAATAACCTTTATTAACTTTGATGAAAAACCAGTGGGTGACATGCCACGTTCAATTACGCGTAATTTCACATGACCCCAAACATCCGTGGCTATGCTTGACATTATTGCAATATCTGTCGGCTTTCCTGTTATACAAACTTTGCGTCTGCATGTATCAGAGGCTAAACAATGTGAAGACCTCAATTTCATGGTCAGGGAAGACGTATGCTTAGCGGTTCATCCGTGGTTCAAGCGGCAACGCAGACGACGCGCAAACTATAAACGCTCGCCGGCGAGTATTCATAAACATTTTAATGAATTAATTTTAATTTTTTTTAGTATCCATGTTTTTAGTAAATATGCCTATATGAATTCCATATATATTTGAAAAATGTATGTATTGACCTTACGCTCGTGCATACATGTATCTTAGACCAATTAGTTGGGGGCGCGAAAAATGCGAAATCGGCCAGTACGAACACTGCATTCCCCATGTTTAATTAACAGCATCAGATCAAGTGATTTCTGACTCTTAGTGCAGCGCGTAAGCACGCGCGTAGAAGAATGGAATGTCTTTAACCACGGATGTTTAGGGTACTCCGTAACGCGTGGCATGTCACCTAGCGTTACTTCATCCATGTATCCGATGAGATATAGATTTAATCGTGGCAGCACAAATTCACGTATCTGCTGTGAGACGTCTGATGTCCATCATATTGGACACGGCTAGCGACTTGTCTATGACCATCATGAATCTTAGTAATTAACTGATAAGATCATACATAAATGATTGTACATACAAAATTTCGATGTAAAACATGGTCAATTCTGGTGCAAATTAAAAAAGTACGAATATATTCGTACCTTTTGGTTATCACATAATTTAAGATAAGTATATAGATAGCTTCAATCGTAAGGTTGAAATATTTTTGCATAGCAGTTAGATAAAAAATAACACATACACTGTATGATACAAAATTGAATTGTAAATCATCAGGTCAATTTTTCAAAAAATGATTGAAGAAAGTCCGGACATCAGTAGTAAAAGGGTTAAGTCACCTAGCAAGTAGGCCTACATATAATATCAAATTAGAGACAAGCAGTAACAAAGCTTGTTAACCAGAATTCTAATCAACAAATCAATGTGAATACAGAGTTGATCACAAAGCGGAACAACATTGCGGAAATGAAAACAAATATTGAAGAAGTTAGAAAAATAACTAATGAACTTCTTTGAATATAACTATTCGAACTCCTCACATCGCAAGGATTCTGAAGATACCAAACATGAACACTTTTGATGAACAAGAGAGAATATAACATTTTCAACCAAGGTCATGATGATTTTGTGATAACTTCACGATATCACTCATTTTTCATTAGTTCACCGATTTTGATGAACAGCATGTCAAAAGAGAGCTCAGAAAATGCTCTTTCTCCTCGTGCCTGATTCATTATCATACTCACATGTTTTCATTTTGAAAAATTGGGATTTGTAAATTGAACGATTTTCATATATTGAGCACTGCTCAGCAAATCTAATAACAGATGCACGTCTATCATTGCTCATTTTAAAGCTGAGAATGCAAGCTCTCGAATGATGTATGACACGTTGTTGTACGATGGATTTGGAAAGCATTAGAATCGATTGAACTTCAACGAAATTTAGATTTTTATGATCAACTCTGAGGAAAGGTAAACTCCAACTCTGAGGAAAGGTAAACTCACGTTGCGAATCAAAACAAAATTTCAAAGATTACCTTGTCGATGGTGCTTGGGTAATTATTGTCGGTGATATTACCGGTAAAAATTACCCTTTACAACTCTACCGGCCGCATGTGCCTTTCGAAGATCTTGCTTGGAACTGGTAGAAGCATGATTGGTCTTAAGTCCTTTACTGCTGGTGTAGAAACCGTTGCTACTGGCACGATAAATCATACAAATACGGCGAGTATAGTCATTGAAAATCATTCAAGATGATTTTCCGAATATGTTTCGGCATGTTTTGTCCATTGTCAACAAGAAGCAGCGCACAGGAAATAGTTTAATATGTCAATTCTGCTCGTTGCAGAACGGGATGTTCATAAATCCGTCTACAGACTCATGCACACAGCCACGTAAAAACCACATACAACATCAAATAATGGACAGTCAAAAGCGGCCGCACAGACCACAAAGTTAACAGCCAAAATATCAGATAATTACTTTTCTATTTTTGTTAAAAAAGTGTTTTTTTAAACATTAATGGCTCCTCATGATTAATAATAAAAAACTATAATTTTCATGTCATAAAAAAACATTTTTTGATGCCCTTTAACACCAGGATTTATCATTTAGACACCCAACCCATGACCACATGCCCTCTCTCTCCACTAGGTGCGATTTTCCATGCGTGATTCACGCGTAATTACGGAACACCGCAAACATCCGTGGTTAAGGACATTCTATTCTTCTACCCGCGTACATACGCGCTGCACTAAGTGTCAGAAATCACTTGATCTCATGCTGTTAAGACATGGGGAGTGTTTATAGTTTGCGCGTCGTCTACGGTTGTCTGGGTTGCCGCTTGAACCACGGATGAGCCGCTAAGCATGTTCTGTCTTCCCTGAGCATGAAATTGAGGTCCTATCACATTGTTTAGCCTCTTATACATGCAGACACATGAGACGCAAAGTCTATATAACAGGACTGCCGACAGATGTTGCAGCAATGTCACGCATAGCCACGGATGTTTGGGGTCATGTGTAATTACGCGTGAATTACGTGTAATTGAGCGTGGCATGTCACCTAGTGTCCCTCCCTCTCAGAACTCAAAGTTTATTGACCAAAGTTTGGTACAAACAAAGAAAGTCATGATGTGATGATAATAATATGAAGATTACAACAATGGGTGAAGTCGATGAATGTACGAATGCGGCAACCACAAACAGGAATGATTCACGTGGGGTCTATCTGAATCACGTCGACGGACGCAACGGTAGAGCAAGTCTGAAAAATGTCCGGTGCACAATCACAAATTCAACGTTGAAATGATAGTATTACAAAAGGATGAATATGGCATGAAGGCATGAGTAGGTATAAAGTGATGATAACGAGATTACATAATTGAGAGTGAGTATGATACATTTGAAAAGACATGCATCGGTTTCAGTTTCATGGCATCGCATCGTGAGCATAATCATTGTCTGGTATGCATGAATAAATAAGCAAGAAGGTATGTCATAAACGAGTGAAGAGAGGAGGCAAATACGTCTCAAAGCGACACTTGTGTGCAAGGCAATAGCAATGATAAATGTGTATTTAATTAAGAATTAGTAAATGTTAATGTCTTATTTACCAATCACACTTCATCACAGCAGATTAGTAACCCTATTATTTAATCGGATGTTCGGTGTATTAGAATCAAAAACTTTTGTAGGCATAGGTAGTTGAACGTGATGTGTTCCAAGAGGCAGGAATCAATTATACCAAGCATGGCGAGGAAGGAGAAAGCTTATAAAACACATCACGTTCAAGAACAGAAATTGAAATAAATAATTTTACATACCTGAAATGGTGAGAAAAGTATGATTAGGCACGTTTGAACACGAGCGTAAATATCTTTTCACCTCCGATATGTGGGAAGGCTTGCAGAGTGAAACAATTGTTGCACAGTCTATCAGTTACAGTGAATATTAATCATTCAGCACTGTTTCTTATGAAGCTATCGTTAATAGATCATTAATTGTTCATTTTATTGTTCCATAGATATTGCGGTCAGTACTTTACCGAAATTGTAGCAGAAAGGGCTTTTATCAAACAAACAGGTTGGCGCATCAAAGTAAATGTCCAGTTTCTTATACATGTATAGTGCTTTATCGATGAATTCATCAATGACACACATCTGTCCAACCCACAGAATTAGACAGGTCGTCTCTTCGATTAAACAATCTAATTCTGTGGTCCAACCTTTGTTGTATGGATAGTTTCATAGAAATCAGAAGCAGTTGATCAATGTGGTAGGTTGCGTGTAATGATGAATTTTAAGACATCCAAATGAGATGAAAATCCAAATGTAAACATCATCTGTTGTTTCTCAAGCACATGTAAATTGATACATTTATGAAATTATTATCATCATCACGCATCTGTCATTTTCAACGTTTCATAGAAATCGCATCAGAAGCAATTGATTAACTTAATAGAACGCGCATGGTAATGAAATTGCAAAGTGGACAGATTAATGTAATAAGAGCTAACATTCTCTTTTGTTCCTTATGTGCATTGCTTTGTCAATGAATTCATCGATGGCACACGTTTGCCCTGCCTTTAGCATGTTCATAGTTTCATAGAAATCCGACCGATCACAATCACCTGGGAATGGAATCAATGTCGTTCGGTTCTATCTCTCCTCTTTCCCTCTCTCTCCCTCCCTACCTACCTACCTCCCTCTCTCCCTCTCTCCCTCCCTCTCTCTCTCCCTCTCTCTCTCACTCTCTCTCTCTCTCTCACTCTCTCTCCCTCCCTCTCTCTCTCCCTCTCTCACTCTCTCTCTCTCTCTCTCCCTCTCTCTCTCTCTTCTCTCTCTCCTGCTCATTCTTTGTTGCAAGAGCTTCTTTGTTTTACTTCTCAATATAGTAACTGCTGAGAGAGAGAACCTTGCCGCCTATGCCAAGTTGCTGGACCCTTTCCAGGAGACGGGGACTCCATCCATAGCAAGAACGTTGCTCTTAATAGTTTCATGACCTTGTGAGGTCCTCATTCTACTGAAACCTCTAAACTACTTGTCATAAGTAACGGAGTAGCTGTATCGAAACTACTTTTAAAAGTAACGTTGCCCAGCACTGGCTATAATATGATCATATGAATGTCGAAGCAACAAACTTGCATTCAATATTCATTCACTAATTACTTCATTTAATTAGGCAAACCACACTGTTTTTTAAACCAATTGTCTCGGCTGACCAAGTGAAGCTTAGTAATCATTTAATCATGAGCTCATGATCAAATTTTATCTGAATAAACTAGAGATAAAGGAACTTATCGGTTGTGCAACGATGTACGAAACGGACTGTGTATGCGGATGATATGTTGTTAAATGCAGCTCCAGTTTTACATCCATTTTCGGGATGGTTTCAATATATTCTGCTTGCAAAGCAACCTGGTTTAACGTGCATCTTCCGCCGAAAGTCGCTTTGTTCGTGTGGGAGTTGTTGGTCAACGAGGAGAGCTGAGGCGTTAGAAGGCATTGCATGGCAGATTGACTAAGATGACAGGTCTACATGTAGAACTGTCAGCTAATTCCAGCGATTTCTTCGGTTGATGGTTGGTAGTACTCTTGCCGTTTTTCAAATCCGCGATAATTTATGGGATAGCAGACAAAATTGGCTATACAAGATCTGCGATTAGCAAGTGAAATTTCGACGGGAACTTTGGGAATTCAAGGTCAATGGAGAAGTTTAGGTTTCAGAGACTCAAACAAGTGGTTTATTAGAATAGCTGCTATCAAAATATCGCACATAATTGATTTGCACAATCGAATCATTACAATTAATTGATTGATTAACACAAATTATTGATACAAAGTAACACAAATTGATTATTACATAAATCATGTTATAGCAATTGAAAATTCCACTTCGAATGACGTTCAATGCTTCCGTCAACTTAACTGGCTACCAATCCATAGCTGGAGGAAGATAGTAAGATCGCACTTCATGGTTGCTATTACTCCTGCTGCTTTTCAAATCCGCGATCATCCGCGGGATAGTATGGTTGCAATGTTGGCATGCAGTGACGCTTCGCGTAGCGCCAGACGATTTAGGCTGATCATTTGAAAGGTAATATACCGGGTATACATTGTTGGTGAACCTAAAATCTATGTCTATGAATAAAATAAAATCTAAAAAACAATGGTCATTGTGCATTTACTTTTGTTATATACGTTGATATTTCTATGTTAAAGTAATAGCATAATCCGGAGTAATATTATTATTAGTCGTAAAAAGACGGAAATAATTTTATGAAATTCCATTGATATTGATCATCATCCACATAGACTAATATTTCCATAAAAATGGTAACGAAGTATAGATATCCATCCAACATATATCAATACAATCAAAATAATTAATTGCCTACACAAATACATGCGATATAACTTAATATTGTTAAAATTGGAAAGAACAATTATAAAACGGTCCGCTTATATTGATTTGTTTTGGTAGTGTTTGGAGTGTTTGTTCTTGTTGTATCTCGTTTGATTGTCCTTGTAAGAAAGGGTTAGATACTTCACTTTTTTTTGATTTTGCAATAATTGTAAAATCTTCGGATGTAGGCTTGCTAGAGGATCCAGCACTTAAGCAATCGCTTGCCCGTTTCAGATGATTGTCAGTTGTTCTAATATATCGTTGAAGTGAAGACAATGCTTTCTGTCCAGTAACAACTGGTATTTCTTCATTGGACATTCCGTTTTCATGCATAACATTGATACCTGTTACGCGAACACAATGATTCACGTATTTCTTACTAAGACCCAATTCAGTGCTGAGGTTTTTCATCAAATCGCCCAGGGAATCCCTGCCCATTACAGATTTCGTAGAAATTTTGCCAGTTGATGTGATGAGAGGGAACAACGTGTTCTCTTTTGTTATTTCAGGCAATACTCGCGAAAGGACTGAACAGGACATCGAGTTTCATATTTACCAGATGTTGAATACATCCGAGCCTGCTTCAAATCCGAAAATTCTTTAGCGAAAAGAGGAGCTTTGACGTTCTTATGCATGCAGTAAATTAACTTGGATGAAACAGTATTCCTGCTTATCGCCATGAGAAGTAAATGCAAACGTATCTTTTGCTAGACAGCGTAAATTTTCGCGTCCTCTAAGCAGAAAATATCAATGATATTGAAAGTTATTTCTTGCTGCAATACTTTGATATCCATAGCAGCTTTGTCTTCAAAATGTTTCCTGATGGTGATCATGTCTTTTGGATGTACACTATCCTTTTATACTTTTCTGATCTTTTAGTGTTTTGTGATAAAAACTGTGCAACCATTCCTTTTAATGTTCTGTTAGCTCGTTTGAAATTGTCATCGTTGATAATGTCAATTTTTCGATCTATCTCACAAGACTAACGTTGAATAGATGCTCTCAGACAAATTAAACTTGCTGGGGCGTATAAATTACCATCTTTTGTTACCATTGTATGTGTTGATTTGGGAACCGCACTTTTTTCAATTGAATGAAGATACTCTAGCTGTTCGTCTGTTAAATTTGGTAGCTCACAATCTTCATCCAAATCAACTTGGAACTCGCGACTTGGCTCTTTAGGAATCTTTCATTGGATTCGAAAGTAACAAATTTGAGCTGATCGTCTGATAGACCGCATATTTGTCTTCCCGGTATATTTGTGAGATTGAGGAGAGACATGACTCTTCCACACCTATTAATACTCAAATGACGGAATAGGGAGTGTATTTCAATGTTGTCAGTAGGAGGACACTCCATATTTAATGGAAATATCAGAAAGTAAAAACACTTTAGCAATAAAATGTTTTTACTTTCTGATATTTCCATTAAATATGGAGTGTCCTCCTGCTGACAATAATACTCAAATGAATGGTATTTATGGCTTTACATCATTTCTACATTTTTAAATATCTTTATTTCAAAAACTATGTAATAATGTCAAAAAAGTAAGATTTAATCAAGGTCATTCATACCATAGCAAATGCACAATGGTATTAGATATCTCAATTCTCGGGTAATAATACTACATTGTATCGAACATCTAGGTGCTATGGGTCAATGAATGAAGTGAATAATGCATAGAAATTTATTGTTAACTTTCGAATGAGGAACAATTTCAACACAAAATATTTGCGGTCAGGACAATGCTCATTGTTGACCGCAAATTGAAATATCTAAGCAATAGAATGAAATTAGAGATAAATTCTAAACTATGTAAATTCAAAATGATATCAACGTCTATAAAAAATCAAATGACTTGATCATGAGCTCCTAGATATTGTCCTGTAGGTATAAATATCTAGGAGTCCATGACTTGACTAAATGATTTATGATTTATGATATCACATAGATAGCCTACTCGATACAATATCAATATACCATGATATTAGAGGTCATAAATAGCGGTCGCTAACGCGACCTTCATTTATGACCTCTAATATCATGGTATATTGATATATTGATTGGTTCAAATTTATGACTGTCATTAAATGTAAATGACATCCAGGAATGACAACCGTTTTGGCAACATACTCCACTACGTTGCTGCGCTACAACTCTCCCAAATATGCAGATATGTTTGCAGCCTGATGTCTTTGTTGTAGAAACACAAAATCATATCTCACTCAATGATATACAGCACTATACTTTTGTTTAATGTCTATTCTTTAAATGTGATCCGATAACTTGCTTTCAGTGCCAAATTTCATCAGAGGACATTTTTAAAAGCATCTCCTTGTACCACGTACATCTACTATTGTCGTCTTCGCTTTCTCATTGTAAGAGCCACAGTTAATGCGCCTCTAAGAAAGAGCATAATCAGTCGCACCACAATTTCCGCTAATCTGCTAAAAGCTCTGTTCGCAATCAGAAATGGATATGGCACTCGGTTTTACTGTAATAATCAATCTTATGATTTTATTCAAATCACAGAATTTCGTTTTTGGATTCAAACACTTTGATAATATTGTTCAAAAACAAGTTACAATCTTGTACGTCAATCGTACTGTTCGTGGAGTGAATGGTCCTACAGAGTGTGTGGTGCTTTGCGCTGCGATGCCTTCCTGTGCAGGTGGTCACTTTAAAAGCCGGAGCCATGATTGCATGCTGCAGCTCAAGAACAGAGGTCCTGCCGACTACTGGCAGATGAATACAGATGGAACTCTTGTACGGCAGGATGGTGATGTAGTATTTGGCAAATTCTGTGATCTGAGCCTGGGATACACTAAGAAATATGGTCCCAACAGGCGACTCGCAATTATGGGCATGGACAAGATTAAGAGTTTAAAGGCTTGTCAGGATACGTGCACAAAACTCTATCTTTGCCCAGCCTTGACGCACAATCAGTGGAATCTGCTTCCATGCCTCGTTTCAGCCACAAGGCAAATAAATGATAAAAGACAAAATGGGGATGTTGTAATTTATCGGAAGAAATGCTACGACTAAGCATGTCAGGTAAGCCATTCTCCGAGCTTAATGCTTGTCAATACTACAGAGTACAGTAGGTATATATAGGTAGAGTGTTGAGTCAAAAAAGTATCTGTATACAGTGAAAATTTTTATATCAAAAGAGTTTTTGCGGAGATTGCGTTGCTGTGGTCCAAAAAATTATTTCAGCAGTCTTAAGAAAGTCAAAAGTTTACCAATTTAAATGCTACCGAGATGACGCACCCTCGTAAGTAGTAAAAAACAAATTGGATATCAAAAGGAATGAATATTTGCCAATAAGCATCTTAACTAAGCGGAAATTAAGCTAATTTGCATGGGAATTTCATGATCCGTATTATAATGGACGTCTTCATGAAAAAGTCGCGATATTATTCGTGCTTTCTTGGTTGAAATTTCAAGTTTTAATTCAATTTTCACCGGCATGATTTTATGATTCACTAAATTCATGTTTCATTTCTTGAATCTGAATAGCGATGTGGACCCATTTATATCCTTCAAAGTTGATTGGTATATTGCTCTACCAGTGACAGGCTACTTATGATATGATCTCGCTTAAGAAGATTTGAGGTTCAGAGGTTCAGCATGAAGGCAATATCAGGTCATCGAGTTGCTAATTTAACAAACATTACCTCTCCAAGGCTGTCATGACACTGAGAATCTGTAAAATAATATCATTTCCTTCTGCATTGCTGTCATGATCAGTCAATTCCGTTGTCATTTCTGCAAAACTGCAAAAATTTGCATATCTCACATTTGGTGACAATTCCCTGTATCCCTCACGAGATCATTTAATAAAATCAAAATTGTATACACATTGGGGAATTAATAAATGCGGAGTTTCCACTCTACCTAATATACTTACTTACCCTATGATCTATATATTTTCATGACTTTTCTTGACCAGCATTCAGTGGCCACTTTAATAGGCTGACATGAAGAGCGACACCAAAACTTAACAATTCTGCTACAATTAAATATGCTTTATCAGGATAATGATTGTGCAGTTTAAAACTGCGCATATCTTTTCGTTCAATCTGCTTGATTTCGCCAGGAAGTTGCATTATTTTCTTGTAAATGAAGTTTTATTATCTTGCTAATTGGTACACAGAACATCATCAATTTTAGTGATGTTATTGCATAATTACCAATCATTATGTAATAATATAACAATATATATAATGCAGTGATAATATTATGTAATTTAATATTTTTGATGATTTGATGACTATTGATAATAGTATATACATGTAATAGAGCTATATCGAGGATACATACATGTATGCAGAAGGTTATTCATCAGGCAAGGAATAAGAAAATTCCAAATAATTTTGAAATAATCACTCCTTCGACTAATTGACTGTGCAATTTGTTAAACAAAGTGTTGTGATTAAAAGCAGCTGGCGCTTCTTGCCACTGACACTGCCGTTTGAGCTTTAATAAAGCATAGTTTCGATGTTAGATATGCAGCAATAAAACATTTCTTTAAAGATTGAATACGTGGCTTATTTCCGCGTTGTATAAGCTGACTAAGGGAAAAACCACGGCTTGACGATGTTGCTTATTTTGTTCATACAAGTTTCGACCATTACTTCGGTCCTGGTCACACCAACTGACGCATCAAGCTAGCCCTGACTACATTTCACATAAGCGTGAGATAAAATCTGCAGATAAACATGAACAACAGTACACGTGCAGTAGATATTAAAATAAAAATCTAAAACACAAATATTATGTAAGCGAAAATATTTATAATAATTTCATAATAATAAATATAAATAATATATTATAACTAATATTAATAAACAATTGGATATTAATGTATGATTGATAAAATATTATAATAATAATTTTATTTATAATATATTTGTAATAGCTTTTATATAAGCAATAAAACATGTTCTTTATAAAGTATTCAGAAGCTATAGGAAGCTCGTGTTCGTGTTTTTTTGCCCAAGCAGCAACCGAAAACATGAGCTCCCAAACGTCTGAATATTTTATAAAGAGCTCAGCTTTTGTATATTTAACCTTGGCCATCGAAGCAATGTTTTATCACAGCCGAACTACAAAAGTGTCAGCATCACGAAGCGCCGGCTGTTTTTAATCACAACATTTTATTTTACAAATTTTTCAATTAATCAAAGGAGTGATAACATTGTTTGGAATATTTTCTTTTTCCTATCCAGATTTTGTGCTTTCATCATTCCGTTATTATTTTTGCCTTCGTGAAAAAATAAAAAATTATAAAGTAAAGAACAATCCAATGATATGAATTTATGTAATAGTAAGTCTATGTATCGTAATAATTAATAGCATAATATATTTGAATATAATGTATTTTCAAATTTCTTATTGATGTTTACGATACATAGTAAAATCATGTCGGTTTGCTCAAATTTATTCATAAAATAGCAACCAAGCCGAGTTTAAACTACATAATTTATCAATGTTTTTGATGTTTTGTAGCTACAACGCATCGTACTGTGGAATGGAGAAGATATCGCTTATTTCGTGTCGTGTTCAAGGAATGGATCGCCATAGACATGGATGTGCGTTCTAGGTGACTGACGAACAGTGGCGCCTTCTCCGTACCTGCGAGGCCTTCGGCGCATCCTCAAAAATTATTTACCAACATTTATAAAAATGAAAAGTGTCATCATTCATTTAAATTCAATAGCTTTTCGTGTTAGCTTCCGTCTCAAAATCAGACACTCAACCTCAAGAGTGAACAGTTTTGCAGCACGTGCTTGAATCACAGCTGTTTTCTTCGAACAATTAGACACACAAGCTGGTCGTGTGTTCAGACGGAGCACTGATGTTCAGACAGCGAAAGAGAGTTGTGTGCGTGTGAGGCAGTAAACGCACGCGCACGCACCAATGTTGGCTTTCCCGATAGACATGATGCTTTGCTTTATCCAATTTTTGCAATGAAATTCTACACAATTCTTGATCGAGGCGCGGTGCCTAAATATAGTAAGGAAAGCGCAACCCAATTGTTCCTAGCTTCGCTTAATGTGAGAGAAGCCACATTTAGGTGTTCGCCTTGACTCCTTTTTTCTCGAGAAAATGTGGTCTGGACAGAGAGGGGATATAGTGATGTCAGCTCCTTGAGTTAAGTGACATGAGCAATCACTTCTCATGTGCACCTTCACTTGACCTTAAAAAATGTTCGGAAAATTGTTATTAAAAATTCAGCTTTTATGAAAATTAATGTTGTGACATAAAAGTGCTTTGTACAGAAATAGTATCCCAATGCCGAGTGAAGGCCTATGGTCAGGGAGCACGCGACGCCACTGCTGACGAACTATTCCATGAATGTAAATTGTGACCGTCACAAAATAAACTAAAGAAAATGAGTGTACATTTTTTCACTATTTTCAATAGTCTATTAGAAGATTTAAAGCCACCATATGTAATGGGATATTATAGAGGATCATAACAATATTTTCCCCACCATTGTACAACACAAACCCGCATGTGTGGTTTGTGTGGTGCAAATGGTGGGTACAACATTGTTCATGGGAGATAGCTGCGATGACTCTGGTATTTGACACAGAACTGGATGGGCAAAACATTGGTTTATGTCTCGAAAATACCATGCTGGGCTAGTCATGGGACAATGTAATAAATCCCATGATCTCCCCATTCGTGGGGCCCACGTAAATACCACGTGGGCCCCACCACTTATCTTTCACTGGGTCATGTCAATGGTCAGCATGTTTATTGAATTGAGAACGAAAAACTGGGAGAAATTACATAGTGACGTCTTTTTTCCAAATAGAATCTTCAATCCTAATGTCCTGAGCGATAAGCTTATACAAATTTGAATTCATGTCTAGATGGTTTCATTAAACATTTTTATTAGCATACAACCATCGATAGATGCATTGGCGTGCATGGTGATGATGATTGTATCAGCTTGCCTATTTGTTTTTGAACATCAGGATGGAGGCTGGCGTTGGGCAGCACAATTATTAAGACAGTCTGAATTAACCCACACCAGATAATTAACAAGTAGGCCCTAAATGGCAATAAGCATGTGTAACCATGATTTTGATGTAATTCTTCTCCATTCCATGAGAAGTTGAAATTAAATTCCATTCATAAGAAGTTGAACATCTTTGACTTGGTCACTGGTGATCACTGGTGATAATTTGGGCTAGTATTTTTAAGTAGCCTATGTTTATTGAGGCCCACTTCACTATTGTTTGTTATTTACCTCGATTGAAGAACCGACTGATGTCAACAATTCTGCTTGCATTCTGCTCATCTTCAGAGACATCTTCAATGTCACCATAATTGCCACCTGTGAGCGGTCATAATAAAACAATGTCACATTCATCTTCATCGTCTCATTTCTGTAGGCCTACATGAAGCAGTGTATCGCCCCGTTTCAAGAAACACAGAGGCTCGCCAAATCTAAATGTGTTTAGCTTTACAGACAGGGGTGCATTAACATGAAGGGAACACTAGGTGACATGCCACAAGTAATTCACGCGTAATTGCGGATCACACCAAACATCCGTGATTAAGGACATTCTATTCTTCTACATACGCGTACATACGCGCTGCACTAAGAGTCAGAAATCACTTGATCTGATGCTGTTAAAACATGGGAAATGTTTATGAATACGCGCGGGCGAGCGTTTATAGTTCGCGCGTCGTCTACTGTTGTCTGCATGCCGCTTGAACCACGGATGATCCGCTAAGCATGTTCTGTCTTCCTTGAGCATAAAATTGAGGTTCTATCACATTGTTTAGCCTCTGATACGTGCAGACACATGAGACGAAAAGTCTATATAACAGGACTGCCGACAGATGTTGCAGCAGTATCACGCATAGCCACGGATGTTTGGGGTCATGTGTACCTAATTACGCGTGATTGAGCGTAGCATGTCACCTAGTGAAGTTTAATGTCGGCACTCTTCTTTTCTGAAGAAACTCAAAATTAAGGTCTTGGCTGTCATTGCTTTCATGGGATCTTTATTGTCTGTGAATCATTGGAATACGCCAGCAATCAATTACACAAGTAAAAAGAAATTAGTAGCAGTGATTCAACAAAATGAATTTACATATGAATCAATGTCTCTTCGAAGCAGCTTTCATATGAAAAATCATCAGGGCTCAATACATTGATGAAATAGGAGATTTCTATGAATAGTGAATGATATGCGGATCTAACTTTTGTGATTCGCAAGAAGAATGCTCGATGTGTTGGTAAATTTCACATAATGCATTCTACACGTATAACAAGAATCCCCAGGTTTAGAGAATCTAACCTTGTTGTTGTTGCTGTCGAATGCCTACGACCGCAGCCTCACCCGCCTCCACCATTTCCAGTACGCCAACGCTTCCTGAAGTCTGGAACTGCTGGAACGCTCCCGCCCTCTGTGTTGTTGTTGTTGTTGATGTCGAATGCCTACGACCGCAGCCTCACCCGCCTCCACCATTTCCAGTACGCCAACGCTTCCTGAAGTCTGGAACTGCTGGAACGCTCCCGCTCTCTGTGTTGTTGTTGTTGTCGAATGCCTACGACCGCAGCCTCACCCGCCTCCACCATTTCCAGTACGCCAACGCTTCCTGAAGTCTGGAACTGCTGGAACGCTCCCGCCCTCTGTGTTGTTGTTGTTGTTGATGTCGAATGCCTGCGGCCGTTGCCTCACCCGCCTCCACCATTTCCAGTACGCCAACGCTTCCTGAAGTCTGGAACTGCTGGAACGCTCCCGCCCTCTGTGTTGTTGTTGTTGTCGAATGCCTACGACCGCAGCCTCACCCGCCTCCACCATTTCCAGTACGCCAACGCTTCCTGAAGTCTGGAACTGCTGGAACGCTCCCGCCCTCTGTGTTGTTGTTGTTGTTGATGTCGAATGCCTACGACCGCAGCCTCACCCGCCTCCACCATTTCCAGTACGCCAACGCTTCCTGAAGTCTGGAACTGCTGAAACGCTCCCGCCCTCTGTGTTGTTGTTGTTGTTGATGTCGAATGCCTGCGGCCGTTGCCTCATCCGCCTCCACCATTTCCAGTACGCCAACGCTTCCTGAAGTCTGGAACTGCTGGAACGCTCCCGCTCTCTGTGTTGTTGTTGTTGATGTAGAATGCCTGCGGCCGTTGCCTCACCCGCCTCCACCATTTCCAGTACGCCAACGCTTCCTGAAGTCTGGAACCGCTGGAACGCTCCCGCTCTCTGTGTTGTTGTTGATGTCGAATGCCTACGACCGCAGCCTCACCCGCCTCCACCATTTCCAGTACGCCAACGCTTCCTGAAGTCTGGAACTGCTGGAACGCTCCCGCCCTCTGTGTTGTTGTTGTTGTTGATGTCGAATGCCTGCGGCTGTTGCCTCATCTGCCTCCACCATTTCCAGTAATCCAACGCTTCCTGAAGTCTGGAACTGCTGGAACGCTCCCGCCCTCTGTGTTGTTGTTGTTGATGTAGAATGCCTGCGGCCGTTGCCTCATCCGCCTCCACCATTTCCAGTAATCCAACGCTTCCTGAAGTCTGGAACTGCTGGAACGCTCCCGCCCTCTGTGTTGTTGTTGTTGATGTAGAATGCCTGCGGCCGTTGCCTCATCCGCCTCCACCATTTCCAGTACGCCAACGCTTCCTGAAGTCTGGAACTGCTGGAACGCTCCCGCTCTCTTTGTTGTTGTTGTTGATGTCGAATGTCTCATTTCCATGTCATTTCCAGTACGCCAACGCTTCCTGAAGTCTGGAACTGCTGGAACGCTCCCGCCCTCTGTGTTGTTGTTGTTGATGTAGAATGCCTGCGGCCGCAGCCTCATCCGCCTCCACCATTTCCAGTACGCCAACGCTTCCTGAAGTCTGGAACTGCTGGAACGCTCCCGCTCTCTGTGTTGTTGTTGTTGATGTAGAATGCCTGCGGCCGTTGCCTCATCCGCCTCCACCATTTCCAGTACGCCAACGCTTCCTGAAGTCTGGAACTGCTGGAACGCTCCCGCCCTCTGTGTTGTTGTTGTTGTTGATGTCGAATGCCTGCGGCTGTTGCCTCATCTGCCTCCACCATTTCCAGTAATCCAACGCTTCCTGAAGTCTGGAACCGCTGGAACGCTCCTAAACTCTGTGTTGTTGTTGCTGTCGAATGCCTACGAATGACACGTTGTCATATGTATATATGTATATTAAAAATATTTGCTAAAAGGAAACACTCTTCAGCAAGACTGAGAACAAAGCTGAGCAGAGCCTTATAGTGACAGCCACTTCCCTCAAAGCTATTTAAAACAGCATTGCTTCCCGAAGGTAATCAGAAGGTATTTTGAAAATACTATCAGTTACGTCCCTTTGGATACGGGCAAGCAAACAGTGAAGGGAGCAGAATCCTTGAATTCTGCCAAAGCAATGGTTTGAAGATGATGAACACATTTTTCTCAAAGGGCATGCAGAAGAAAATAACGTACAAGAGTGGTGACCATCAAACCCAGATAGACTTCTTGTTGGTAAAACAACAGGATGCCGCTGTGGTGAGGGATTGCAAGGTGATCCCTGGCGAAGCCTGTCTTCTGCAACATCGGATTCTGGTGATGGACATAAAGAGGAAAAGTGGGTTGGAAGTGAAAGATAGGAAGAGTTACAAGAAGAAGATCAAAGTTTGGAAACTGAGCGCAAAAGATCTGAAGAAGGAATTCGAAGAATCGCTGAGACAACAGATGACTCAAGAAAAAGAAAACAATGGAGTTATAGACTGGGAGATGTTTCAAGAGAAAATGTTAGAGACGGCCAGGAAGCGATGTGGCGAAACAAATGGGAAGCGTAGGCAGTTCAACCGTGAGACTTGGTGGTGGAACGCCAGGGTGGAAGAAGCCATTAAAGCTAAGAGAGCAGCCTTCAAGAAGTGGCAGACGACAAAGAATGTTGAAGATTGGTCCGATTACAAAATCAAGTCGAAGCTGGCAGTAGCGAAGGATCACTCTTGGAAAAACTGGGTAAATGAGACGATCAGAAATGAAATGAATAAGAAAATGTTCAGATTGGCAAGACAGATGAAGAGCGAACGGAAAGACATCAGTGGTTCAAGATATATCAAAGGCGAAGACGGTGAAATAATCCTAACTGAGGATCAGATCAGTAAAAGATGGAAGGAATATTTCGAAAATCTGTTCAATATGCAAAATGACTTTGAGACAGAAGATGACGAAGTGACGGAAGGTCCCCTGGAGGAAGTTACGGAGGCAGAAATAAGGCATGCTATAGCGAGCATGAAGAGTGGGAAAGCTCCTGGACCATCCGGCATGGTGGTTGAGCTCATCAAAGGAGCAGGTGAAACTGCGGTTCAAGTGTTGAGAGGTATCTTCCAAAGTATTTTGTTCTCAGGAAAAGTACCTCCATCATGGCAAAGCAGCGTAACTATTCCACTTTACAAAGGTAAAGGCGATGCGATGGAATGTGGAAAGTACAGGGTAATACGGCTGCTTGAACACGGTATAAAAATATTCGATAATGTTCTCGAAATGAGGTTGAAGAAGCTCATACAAATAGACGAGCGGCAATTTGGATTCTGCACTGGAAAGTCGACGACCGATGCGATCTTCATTCTGCGGCAGCTGCAAGAGAAGTACTGTATGAAACAGAAAAGGTTGTTTCATGTTTTTGTTGACCTTCAAAAAGCCTTCGATAGTGTTCCACGAAAAGTAACAGCTTGGGCCTTAAGACGTCAAGGGATTCCAGAAGGCCTCGTAGCATCTGTGATGTCACTGTACGAAAGATCGACGTCAAAGGTAAGCTCCATGGCAGTCACATCGGAGGAGTTTATGATAGAGGTAGGAGTCCATCAAGGTTCTGCACTCAGTCCTCTTCTCTTTATCACTGTGATGGAGGAACTGTCCAAGGAGTGTCGAGGTGAGGATCCATGGGAGCTCCTGTACGCTGATGACATCGTATTGACTGCTGAAACGAGGAACGATGTGGAGCAATTGCTTTGTGGGTGGAAAAGCAGCATTGAGAAGAGGGGAATGAAAGTTAACCTGGAGAAGACGAAGGTTATGGTGATAGGGAAGAAACAGCAAGAAACAATCAAATCTGGTAAATGGCCGTGTGTATGTTGTGGAAAAGGAGTTGGGGTGAATTCGATTCTCTGTACCTCATGCCACAAGTGGTGTCATAAAAGATGTTCCCATCTGCGCTCTCTGGTGGGAGTGACACATTTCCAATGCCTTAAGTGTCGAAGCGCAAATACAACCAATATTCCGGCAGACAACTCTGTAAAAATTGATGGTAATCCTAGGATACAAGAGGTTAGCCACTTTTGCTATCTCGGAGATATGCTGGACAGCCAAGGTGGAGTAGAAAGGGCAGTGAGAGCTCGGGTAGCTAATGCTTGGTCCAAATGGAGAGAGATAGCCAGCCTTCTGAAGATCCAGAGTGTCCCCCTAAGATCCAGAGCTCATGTGTATGAGTCCTGCATACGATCTGTCCTTGTGTATGGATCAGAAACATGGTCCTTGACACAGAAGTTGTTTGAACTATTGCGAACATGTGATCGGAGAATGCTGAGATACATGGCAGGAGTAAAATGGAGCGACGGAAGATCAAGTGAGGAAGTGGCAAGAATGTATGGCCTGAAGGAGCTGGGAGATCGGGTTAGAAGAGGGTGTCTGAGATGGTTCGGTCATGTAAAGAGAGCTGAGGGAAACTGCTTGCACAGAGTGGAAAGCATGGAAGTCCCAGGGCGTCGAGCCGTCAGATGACCAAGAAGAACATGGCGTCAATGTGTCTCAGAAGATCTGAAGAAAATAGGAATCCCCGAAGAACTCACTGCCAACCGAGATGAATGGAGGAGAGCCATCAACCGTCCAGCCCCACGAGAAGGGATTCAACGGACGTTAAACGTGAAGTAAGAGTAAGAGAGTAAGTATCAGTTACGTGCAAAATTTCTCCAACACAGTGATAGTGCATCTCAAATGTGGCAGCACGCAACAACAAGCGTTCATTCAATAAAATCGAGACTGCAATCACACTAAGGATTTAAGTGATGCTGATTTGTTACTCTGCCTAATATGCTTGCTATATGTTCCAAGGTCAAGCTTTAATGCAACCTTGCATGCAGAACAAGATGGTGCGAGAACCACTTGGGAGACCAAGATCATAGTAGCTCCGTCTCCGCCATCACGCAGCATTGTCAGAGTCAATTTCAAAGTCGGGAAGATGCAAAGCAACGTAGAAACACCGTATCAGTGAAGTTTTACTCACACATCTCTGAAAAACATCGCAAAGAAAGCTTGAGCTTTGATTATTCTTCTCCGCAGGTTATTATTCATTGCCTCACTTCTACTTTAAATTTTGTTAGTAGTACATCACAATATTATCAACGATTTTAAGCGAAGCATCTGTTTTTGCTATCAGATGAAACATGATTCTGTGCATGTCCACGGTGATGCATAATGAATGAAATTGATTTATTTAATGTTTACATCATGCTCGTGCATGTGCGTTGCGCTGGAAGATCTCAAAATGCGGATATTTTGTTTTCGCAAATGGTCATGCATGACTGGTTGGCCTACAACAGCAAATCAGCAGAAGTCAGTGTTCAAATTGAAAGCTATCATTACAAACATAGTTCAACATTAAAAACAAACTGTTGGCAAAGTTCTCACAGCAGTAATTGATGAGTTTGAGATCTCCACAGCTGTTTTGAGGGTCTAAAAACGCAGCAGTTATGGCTAAATTCAGGCCTATTTTCGATTGGTATGGATAAATTTGAAAAATGGCCCAATTTGGGTTATTCTGCACAGAATAAATCAATTTCATTAGAATCAACTATCTGAGGTCATATGGCGACAGCAAACATCGTAAAATCGACTCTTAGTACAACTGATACTGTGCTAAACGTCACTGAGTTACAAAAACACCACATGTTCGCATGTGTTCACTGAGAAGGCTGAAAGACACTCCGGGGATTAGTTATAACGACTTGCTACACGCAAACATCATTGTCTTACTTAAAAACAACTTTGCCAATGATTTGAAATATATTTAAGCAGGCAAACTAAGAGTGAAAGAGAAAGATTTTGTTTGAAAGAGGACCGTCTATTTTGCTTGGCTGGTGATGGAATCACAGAATTAGATTGTTTAATCGTATCACTTTGTTAGAAGTATAAACTGATTCAAACAGATGGCACATGCAGGAACTTAATAAGTGGGCAAAGAGAAATTTTAATACCTTACAGAGATAGGAAAAATAGTCGTGCGTCGCTTGCGGATTGCTCTGAATTCCTTCAAAATGCTCCGATCGCCCTTTTGGATTGAGAGCATTCTCCAGTTGCGGCCACCCTCGACATCTTTTTCAGCGACTTAGCTGCTACCTCCAAATGGTATGCTGAACTATTCGACGGAAATGTGACTTGAACTTTTCATATGCTCACATTGCACATCGCAAATTTCAATGTTTTCAAAATGGAAGCTTAAATTTTGACCATTTTGATACACTAGGTGACATGCCATGCGTAATTCACGCGTAATTACGGAACACCCCAAACATCCGTGGTTAAGGACATTCTATTCTTCTACCCGCGTACATACGCGCTGCACTAAGAGTCAGAAATCACTTGATCTGATGCTCTTAAAACATGGGGAATTATTATGAATACTCACGGGCGAGCGTCGTCTGCGGATGTCTGCGCTGCCGCTTGAATCACGGATGAACCGCTAAGCATGTTCTGTCTTCCCTGAGCATGAAATTGAGGTCCTATCACATTGTTTAGCCTCTGATACATGCAGACACATGAGACGCAAAGTCTATATAACAGGACTGCCGACATATGTTGCAGCAATGTCACGCATAGCCACGGATGTTTAGGGTCATGTGTAGTTTACTGTCACGCATAGTTTACGCATGAATCAGGCGTAATTGAGCGTGGCATGTCACCTATAGTTAGGTGAATGTTTATTGTAGCCTATTGGACAAGTAACCATATTGACTGTGACTATTGAAAAACGTGTATTTCAGAACCTTCTACAAAACGGACAGCAAATGCAAGACATGCCGCCAACACCTGAGTCCGAGGCTCTATCTTCTCCCTCACCTCCTTATTATTGCCCACATGTGGATAATCTATCTATTAATTAAGTAGCAGAGAAACCAGAGAATATTTTTTATATCATTTTTGCACGACATCTTGACATTCAACAATACACAACAACAACAAATATTTGAATCATTTCATAGAATTTGGTGCGACATTTATGGAAGATAAATTCTTTTTTGTTTAAAACCCAGATATGCCCGATGTGTCATGTATGACACATCGAATTCCCATACTTCAAATTGATGTATTTCAATTGATATAACGAATTTGATTGTAAAAGTTGCTATATTATTAAATGAAACACTTTTACTCTTTATTCAACTTATTGCAATCCGATATCTATGTTGATTTCGATTTGGCGCCAATTTCAAATTTGAGAAATTTTCATCTCGAAATGAGTCGGCGACGCCTTGAAAAGTGAGTATTAAATTTTTATGCTTTTTCAATATTTGCACTCAACTTATACTTTTCACACCTTAAACTGCCTGACACCTCATGATTTATTCATAAATCTATTATTGATTCAAATTTCTACTACAATACACATACATGTGTCACCTGTGACACATCGGGCAAATGTCGAATACAGCGTGATATTTTTTCAGATTGGTTAGTGTCTCAGAAACTCTAGAAATAATATTTGACACTGAAGTATACGATGGTGAGTAGACTGGCGATGTAGTATTGCATCCTCCACGTGATGGGAATTGCTCCGATGAGGAAGAAGGAGATGAAGAAACTGTAAATCCAGGAAATTTGGCTTCAAGTTAGTTGACTGCTCCAGCAGAAATTATAATTGAGGCCGAGGATGAAGATGTTGAAATGCCAGTAAGTTAAGACATCATATTCATTTAATTTTTCACTTTATTGGAATTGACCTAATAAATCATATAGCCAAATGTTAGATGCATGAAAATATTTTAAAAGATATTGCCACCAGACTCGTGCCTTGGTACCAAGAATGTGGAAGTCACTGTGCGCAGAGGTTTAGCGTACTGCGCCGTGCAAGCTTTCCTATTTTTCCAGGCAATTTCAGTTGATGTTCCAGTATTCCGCTACTACATTATATCACATCGTCAGTAATGAAATGAATTATTCAGACATGATTCAGAATGTTATTTTAACAAAACTAACAAATAATGGTTTTTCTGTTTCATGTTTCCAAAAAGCGAAAAGTGGAGTATAATTGGATAAAAAAAAGACTTGAAGTCAGATGTTGCATTGAAGATAGACCACAGAGAATCTTTTGATGCGAATCTTTCGGATGGTCCTTTCGATATATTTAAATTGTTCCTTTGTGAGGAACTTGTACAGCTTATATATGAGCAGACACGCAACTATTCTGGGATATCATTCACTGAATCAGAGCTGAATGCAGTTATTGGCGTTATAGTTGCTTCTGGCTGTCTTCCTTTACCAAGACGACGAATGTTTTGGAGCTCGGACGAGTTACTGCGCAATTTAGCAGTCTCCGGATCGATCAGTAGAAACAAATTCTAAAGTATATTCATGAAAACTCCATTTTGTTGATAATAATCATATTGATGAAGGCGACAAATTCGCGAAGGTGCGGCCAATATTTGATATAATGAACAACAATTTCATGCAGCATGGACCAAAGAGCTCCACATTTTGCGTTGACGAATGTATCATACCCTACTACGGCAGGCACAACGCTAAACAATTTATAATAGGTAAGCCAATCATATTTGGTTACAAGGTGAGAAAACAATTTCAGTATGACAGCAAATTCATATTGTTTACATATAATTTTTATATTATTTTGTAGCTATGGTGCGTTGCAAATGAAAGTGGTTACATATATAGTATTTCCCCTTATCTTGGCGACGCTGAGAAATCTACGACTTCATGCGATTTAGGATCGCTCAAATGTTGTTTGATATTTTGGACATAAATTATGAGAGAGGTTCACGGAGTCTGATCCTATCCACATCTCCATGGACAACTACTTTACTTCACCTTTGCTTCTTAGTTATTTGAAAAAGGATTTAAACATATACGCCACTGGCACTTTACGATCAAACCGTGTCAAGAATTTTCCGATTGATCTTGAAATTTTGAAGCATAAAGAGAGGGGATATTATGATTACAGGTGAGAACGATAAAAAAATATATTTACATTTTTTATATTTTTCCTATTGGACATGGTTTATTTATTAGTAATATATATATGTGGCAGAAGTAACACATATTTCTAGCTTATACCTTACCCTGTTGTAATACTAGGCAATACCATTTTTGGTTAGACATGAAAAATCTTGTATTTTCACTGCCTTTCAGATATGATCGAGACTCCGAAATCGAGATTATAGCCTGGAAAGGTAACAAGACTGTGATTTGCGCGTCCACACTCAACGTTGTACATCCCTTGAAACGAGTTACCCGCTTTGACCGAAAGGTGAAGAAAAGGATACCCATTGATTGCCCTCACGCGATACATGTATACAACAGAACAATGGGAGGAGTAGATAGAAGCGACCAGAACATCTCGTTATACCGCTCAACCATTCGTGAGAAGAAGTGGTATTACCCACTTTTCCTGCATAGCATTGATTTATCGATGGCCAATGCTTGGTTATTATACAAGCTTATTACAAATGTCAGTAAACCCCTTGATCATCTACACTTTAGGCTCACTATTGCTCATCCCTTCCTCTCTTCTTCAAAATCATCGAAGCGAATGCCTCTTGCTCCAGCGGATCGATTTGACAATATTGGTCATTTGGTTGCATACAGGGAAGGTGGTGTAGGTCGCTGCGCCAAATGTCAATCTCGAGTTAGTTTCAAATGTGTGAAATGTAACCGTTTCATTCATCCTAAATGTTTTATGGCCTATCATACAAAATAAATGTAGTCTGAAGAACAGCCAACACTTTGCTTTCTTTTCTGTGTCATGTATGATACATCGGGCAAATATGGAAATCGACATTTAATGTATACTGCATCTGTCCGATGTGTCACCATGTGTCAGATATGACACATGCTCAAAATACAAGAAAGAGATATAATATGGAATTCATCTAATAGACTTATGATGCTGAGTGTTAAAACACTCTAGTGATTCAAAAATAAATGGGATTTTATTTGTTTTTCGATTGTTGGGCATATCTGGGTCAAGCTTTCATGTATTTAAAAAAGTCCCTTTTTAACACATCAGAGTGAGGGTACAATGTATTTTTATATGAAGATAATATACGAAGATTACTATTTACTGCCAATAAGTTACTACAATATTCAATATTTCGACAGCTGGCAAAAAATCAGCTCAAATTAGCAAACAAACATCTATCAATTAGTTACAGTAACTTATTCGCCACCCACCGCTTTTGGATTTTTGACACATTTCTAAAAAAATAAAGAAGACTTTCACAACTAACTATCATTTTGTTGCAAATTTGAGCAAAAAATAAATTTAGCCACAAAATCGCTTACTCAGAAGATAACCTCTTGATATTAGCGAGCGACGTTACCACAGGGCATATTCCTCCACTCGATTGAATGAAAATGAATGGAATGGTCTCTCAAGATGGTCGGTGAGATGTAGAAGTAAGAAGAAGCATACACGAAAGTGGCAGGAGTGCTTGCGGACAGAAAAATTGGTCAGAGGATACGAGGAAAGGTCTTGGAAACATGTGTCTTGCTAGTATTGACATACGGACTAGAAACGATGACACTAACCGAGCAGCAAAAGATGTGTTGCAAGTGTGTGAAAATACCTGGATAAAGCGCATCTGTGGTGTAAGGTTGGTGGAGAACGAAGATTGACGGAGCTGAGGGTGGAAGTAGGATTGAAGAAAACGGTGACACAGAAAGTGGTTTCAAAGAGACTGAAGTGGGCAGGGCATGTGGTAAGGATGGGAGAGGAAAGGCATTGAAACAAGTGGAAGAGATGGATGATACAATGACAAGAAGAAGGGGACGACCAAGGATTCGCTGGAAGGACTGCATCAAAACAGACCTGGAAAGTACAGAAGAAAACTGGAGGACTTGGAAGGATTATGACAGACTGAAATGGCGACAAATTGCTTAGAAAGCGTCGAAAAGTGTGATGGAGAAGACTTGAAGTGGCAGTGTTTTTTCATCATGAATATGCACTAAGTGTCAATTTTTTATGACCTTTATCAGAAAAGTAAAGAAGTAGGGCTGCGTATTAACATCCAAAAGACTAAAGTCATGGCGAGGAATCCAGTTAGCATAAGTCTCGGTATTCAAACAGTCCAACAAGTTGATATACCTTGACCAGTGTTTTACTATAAAAGATCCGACTTAATATTATCTCAACTTAACGAAAGGTCGATGTGAAAGTTTTCAATTTGAATTGACAACCATATCAACAGCACAAATAAAATAGGCCATTGGGAATAGGCCAAGTGTTTATACTGATGGAAAATATAAAATATGTACGAATTAGAAAAATTATTACAAACTCCGATACGTATTTCATTGACCGCCGGTCAATATCATCAGGGAGTATAAAAAGGATGATGACATCATAGTTTTAACTTAGTACAAATTTCAAAATGATATTAATTGAGAAGGGCCTACAGATTGCATTTAGCAAAATAAGAAATCTCTGTAGTCTTCCATCTCAGCCCGGCTGTTTAACTTAGGCTTAAATTTATCTACAGTAGTGGCCAATTTAAAGGGCCCACTCACGCGGATATAGATAATTTATACTATTTGCTTTATGTGGCCTGTTAGATCTTAAATTAATGATTTAATGATGAAAAACTTGATAGTTTGATGCTTTTAGCATGTGATGGTGTTCCGGGTGAAAGTTATCTAGCTGACTTCGTTGCGGCAGGGACAATTACGAAGGAAAACAATAGCTTTCAGGTCATCCATCGAGTACCTACGGCATTGGTTCGAAGATCGAGTGACATCTCGCAGCTGATGCGTGGTCAAATGAGTGCGCTGCACAATGAGGGATAATTTCAAAGAGCAATTGCTGAACGTCTCAAGGTGTCCGGGAAAGCAGTTAGAAAAGCAATCTCATCTCCAGACTCCAAGCGTTCCGCATGCGGAAAACTCCCAAAATGCACGAAACGACAGGAGCGAGTTCTTAAAGTCCTCATCACCCGGAACCCTCGATCTTCATCACTAAAACAATCCAAAGAAATCAGTGATATTGCTGGAGTGGAACTAAGTGCCAGGACAATTCGCAGAAGGCTTAAAAATGATTTTGGACTTGTGGCTCGTAGGCCTGCGAAAGTACCCTTGATCACTGAGAAGCAGCGAAGATTGCGCCTGAAATTCTGTCGCGATCATCTGGATAAGGATGCCGAGTGGTGGGATCGTGTCATGTTCTCAAACGAGAGCATCTTTCAGCAAGTCAGCTGTCGTGGCTTGGGTTACGTCCGCCGTAGGATTGGTCAGCGCTTCGAACTGAATTTCACACAGAAGATGGTGAAACATCCGCCATCAGTGATGATATGGGGATCAATCACTTCCCGTGGATGATGCGGCTTGGAGCTGTTCTGTAAAGGAGAGAACGTCAACGCAAGTCGCTACCTCCAAATCCTCGAAAAGAAGGTGCTCCTTCATATGGAGATCAGTGAAACAACAATATTTCAGCAGGATTCATCGCCTTGTCATACCGCGAAAGTTGTCAAGCGGTGGTTCAATGAACACGATATCGCTCTGCTGCCCAACTGGCCTCCTAACTCACCGGACCTCAATGTCATCGAAAATTGTTGGGTTCTCATGAAGCAGAAGGTCGCCGCACATCAACCATCTTCAGAAAAGGAACTGCACTCTGGTGCGGAGCATGCCACGTAGACTACAAAAAGTCATAAAGAACAGAGGTTTCCCCGTCAAGTATTGACATGCATTGTCAATACCAGTTATGACTGGATATCATATTTGCTTTGTCTTCCATCATATGGAATTAATTTCTAAATATTTTGGCACTAAGAAGTTGAATAACATTAAATTCAATTAAGTATAAGTGGGAAAAAGCATGAAAAGTGAGGTGGGCCCTTTCAATTGGCCACTACTGTATATAAACAGCTTCACGGAGTCTGAGATTTGCATTATCATTGTTCCGGCCAATGATATCAACTTTGATATTGCGTGTGTTATTATCGCATTGTTGAAGGTGTCTATTAGTCCGGCAGCCAGCACGAGTTTGTGTAGAGAACGAGGCCGAAAATGAGACTTTCACAGAATGATGTACACCTCATAGTCCGGCAGCCAGCACGAGTTTCTGCAGGGAACGAGGCCGACAATGAGACTTTCACAGAATGATGTACATCCTATGCCTACTGCGAATCTGGACGTCTGCCGAGTTCTAGTGAGTTCCTCTTCTTGTCAGACAGGATCAAAGAAAAACACATGTAAATCCAATGGGACACAGATTGCATTTTTTGGTTAAAATGAATTTTTCTATGTCTTCTCTGATTAAAGGAAAAATAATAAGCCCAGAGTCATGATTTTTGATATGGGTTGTCTTCAGGCCATTTCCTTTCATGTTCATGCACCCCTGTCTATAAAGATAAACACATTTCAATTTGGCGAGTCTCTTAATGTCGGCAAACACAATGATTTTGAGCAACTTTATCCATATTCAACCACATTCTCACATACTTTGCCGATCAGATGCAAGATGTACATGTACATCATAGGTAATGGCCTGAAGACATTCCATGCCAAAAATTATGACTCTGGGCTTAGTACTTTTCGTTTAATCAGAGAAGACATAGAAAATTTCATTTTAACCAAAAAATGCAATCTGTGTCCCATTGGATTTACATGTGTTTTTTCTTTGATCCTGTCTGACAAGAAGAGGAACTCACTAGAACTCGGCAGACGTCCAGATTCGTAGAAGGCATAGGGTGTACATTATTCTGTGAAAGTCTCATTGTCGGCCTCGTTCCCTGCAGAAACTCGTTCTGGCTGCCGGACTATGAGGTGTACATCATTCTGTGAAAGTCTCATTTTCGGCCTCGTTCCCTGCAGAAACTCGTGCTGGCTGCCGGACTATGAGGTGTGCATTATTCTGTGAAAGTCTCATTTTCGGCCTCGTTCCCTGCAGAAACTCGTGCTGGGTGCCGGACTATGAGGTGTACATCATTCTGTGAAAGTCTCATTGTCGGCCTCGTTCCCTGCAGAAACTCGTGCTGGGTGCCGGACTTTGAGGTGTGCATTATTATGTGAAAGTCTCACTTTCGGCCTCGTTCCCTGCAGAAACTTGTGCTGGCTGCCGGACTATATGTATGGATGAGCGATTGATGGTGACGTGCCCTTTAACCCGTATATGGAGTGGCCTTATTGAGCGTCCAATGTAAATTTTTTGACATTTAATGCATGTGATTTTATATGTGATATTCTTTTGGAAGCATAATCTGTCTTGTATGGGACATTGGGTTAATGTACAGTTTTTATCAGTTTTGCGTTTGTTGTATATCACGCTTCTTAATGTTTGATTGCGGCGAACTATAGTAATGTTTATCTTTTCTTTTCTGAAGATTCGTTTGATATCACGATCTATTTTATCAGAAATGAAGGGTAATCGAAGGAACATGCGATTATCATTCTTCTTCTTGTTTTGTATGTGTAAATGGCTGTTTTTTTGTAGATCGGATGAAATCATAAGGATAGTCATTCAATGCAAGAACATCATCGAATTGTCGTTCGTTTGTTATACAATTTTTTCTTGTTGTACTTGTACATCGTTGATTTATTCTTTTCCTTCCATTTCGTATAATATTGCGTATTAAATATTCATCACATTTATTCTTATCATACAAATATCTAGATTCTAAACTAATAGGCCTAAATGTATGAAAATATACATGAACAGCATCTGTATTAATTGAATTACCTGCTAACTTTAGAATGTATAATTTTTTCCCCTTTATTAGTTCATTTTTTGTTACATTTAGAAATTTATATCTAGATTACAAAACTGATGCAAAGCCGCATTTTTGATTCAACACCGACAGCGTGAGAATGATATTTCATCATCACTGAGTGTAATAATTTGGCCCATAGACCTCACCCTAGCACCAATTCAGAATGTATTGGTAGTAGTATAGATTGACAATTTTCTCTCTTTTTGCATGTGAAGTTTGGTGATGATAGATGAATTTTAAGAAATCTGATAATAGAGGGAGATAACCTATCAGCAGACATAGACTGTATACTTAGCCTATACTTGTGATCATACCTATATGAATCAGCGAATAGGCATCAGCGGTGTGCAAATATCGTTCCTGTAAACTCTGGACAATGAGAATTATAAGTATTAAAAAATTAGCAATTTGAGTAGTGTTAAGGGGATAAATTTTTATTTGACAATGTTGACTGCACCATTTGTCGTTTCAAGTGAAGGGAGTCGGCTCATGAGCGCGCACCATGCATGTCCTTCCAAGATGTAAAGAAGCACAGCGGTGGCATAGTTGGAGAGGATCTATCAGATTAACTGGAGACCATTTCTGTACACAGCTTGACCGATTTTTACTGCAGGCTACAGTATATGCTTTAACTTTCATAAATTAGCAACATGAGCGCTACTTTGTTGGCAGAGGAGACTCTTAAATGAAATCTGCAATACAATCAGATGTTATCTTAATAAAATTATGTCAATAAGTCAATAAACATTTATTTCCAAAACCTTGGAAAAACAAACATGCAACCTAGAAGCATTATAATCAGACTTCAAGAAGCATTGTACAAAATGCACCCGTTTACATCATGTGCTGTAATGAGGGTGCGTTCAATTTCAACGGCAACTAAAAATCGTGATCAGATGAGTATAGCCAGAATCTAAATGTCCTTTAGGCTTTAGTAAGGCTTTAGGCTCTTTGAAGGAATTTGGCAATGCACTTAAGATCTTTTGGGATTTTCGTATTCATTAAGTTCTGGAACTCGGTAACTTTCTCAATGGCATAAAGCCGTTGCTAGTTCCTGTTGGAATTTCTGATGTTTTGAACATTTAATCATAAAATGATAAAATTTTCTACCCGTAAATCATTTCATAACTCACAATGACGTTCTTCTTATCTCAATCGATTTCCGCAAATGCCAGTGACAACTTCTAAGTTGTGATTTTACGTTCTACATTTCAATATGATGTTAATGCAGTCATATTCGACATCAACATTTAGATATGACTTTATGGCATCCTCAAACAGCTCGAAATGATTTAAGCCAAAATGGCTGCAATATTCGGAATTTCGATTAGGGACAAACGCTTTCAGTTCTCCCTCCCTTAGGTGCGGCAAACTCGTGGTAGGTGATATCACCGTGGATAGCCTACTTTCCACATGACAAACTGGGTTGGGTATTTTCAATTAAAGGAGGGATCACTTTCCTAGGAACTAAAAATGTCCCTCAATAACCTCATGGGCCGACTGACTTAAAGGATCACATGCAGTGGCGTCGCGTGCTCCCTGTTCATAGGCGTTCACTCGGCATTGGAATACTATTTTTATACAAAGCACTTTTATGTTACAATAATTTTTATAAACAATTGTTTTTTAATAACAATTTCACGAACATTTTTTAAGGCCAAGTGAAAGTGCACATGAGAAGTGATTGCTCATGTCACTTAACCGCCTTACTCAAGGTGCTGAGATTACTATATCCCCTCTCTGTCCAGACCACATTTTCTCGAGAAAAAAGGAGGCAAGGCCAACAGTTTCCTGTGTTTCTCACGGCCGGTCAGCCACTCACATGTTTGAAATTTTGATGCATTAAAATGTCTTCTAAATTTCTTTCTCTGTGAGTACTTTCAGTTTTATGTCAGGTGTTGGCCTACCTTGCTTGACGACTGTCATCTTTTCAGTATATTTATTCCCTTGGGACGAAAGGCGTGGTTATGATCTCATCTGCAGCAATAAACATAGCGTCACATCAATCACGTAAAACAAATTATGGAATTCTACCGAATCTGGGTGTTCGAGTCAGATGCATTACTCTGCTTTCATTGGAGAACGCTCATCATCTGATCGCAGTCTTGTCTGAACGTCCCGTAGCTAGACGAATTGCATCTCAGATCCATTGAGCGGGATGCATTATTTTGGGCATGCATTGGAGGGGGAATGCATCCAAAGATGCATTCTGGGATGCATCCAGAGATGCATCCCCACATCCAATGCATGCCCAAAATAATGCATCCGGATGCATTCCAGAAATCATCCGACGATCGCCAGATGCAACAATCTGGATGACATTTTCAATTAATTCAACCTTACCTACTGGTGCCAGTTGCCGAAAAATCAAAAGATCGGTTATTCCAATCAGCAGGCTATATTAATAGGAAATGTTAGAGATTTTGTTACAAAAGTTACCATGCAACTTTCGCGAAGAGTTCAGTCTACTTATCACAATCTTGCTCACGTTTTGGCGACACGGTCGGAGATTTCACGGACATGACAATAAAATGCCGACAGTACGCAACGGAAAATGTATTCGGATATGCATCTATCTACTGTACTATACCAATTCAGATAATGGAAATTTCAGTACACCAGGTCAACTTTGCAGACCTGCATTTTCTATGCAATGGTTCTGATGTTATCATATTTGGCTTAAGCAGAAATAATGCAGTAGGCGCCCCTCATGATCAGCTAATTTTTCGTATGAGGAATTGATAGAGTTCGAGGACACTTACTATGTGACTGAATTCAAATCTATTATGTACTTCTAAGGGAAGCAAATTGTGTGTGAATATTTTTCTTCCGCGTACACGTATTCAACCGCTGCTGACATGAAGAATCAGAAAATATTATAATTTCATTAAGATTTATGCAAAATTATTCCAGTAGGCCTATAACATTATTTCAATTGTTTATAACATCTTATTATAGGCACAAAATAGATTCTCATCTAGACCTAAACAGATTCTCAGCCTAAACCATTTCTTGGATTTCTATGTAATTTGACCGTAATTAGGTTACAATGAAAAATTGAAACTTAAAGGAATAGACTGATTCGCACCTAGTGAACGTTTAATTGAACTATAGCGGTTTCATTAAAAACTTGTCGCGGATCTCATCAAAATACAAATCCAGGTATTTTAAAACAAACATGCACGCATTCCCTAAGGCAGTTTTGGTATACCATATGCCTAAGTACCCTACGATCAACACTTGTTTTTATCCTTGGAGAAGCGACTCTTGCATCATTTAGTTTTCAGTCCAGTGCGATAGTTTCAGAATCGATCTAGCACAATGAGGGGCCTAATAAAAATAATTTTTCATGGAAAATTTCTGAATTACAATACAGATACAAATCAATAAAATTCAATGTACAATGGACTGAACATGAATGGAACATATACAGCTAGTGAAACCACAAACTACTAGTAGCAGCCTACATGTAAAAGCGCAGAAATACTAGCAGGAAGAGAGTTTAGACACAATAACTTGCTAATGGCCTAACGCAGTCACATTAGCACCCATACCCAACTGAACTTCAATTTTTAAAAAAGACGACAATTATAGAACGACCCATCGAATTTCACTTGTTTGTTGAGTTTAGGACTCAATTTTTTAATGTAAAAAGCTTCTTTGATATTTAGGGCAAATCCATCACTATCTGATGCCAGGATTTTGAAATTTTCAGGGTTACATCTGCAACTACAATTCAGTCGGTGATCAAAGATCGCCGAGATTTTGGACTTATGCTCCTTAACTCTAATGTTTAGGTGTCTGAGAGTTTTACCAATGTAGGTAAAGCGAGGATCAACCTCACTAGTGAAACAATATACAACACCTGATTTCAACATTATTAAAGGAGTTCTGTCCTTGTTCGAAAAGTAGCTTTTCAACTTTGTGCAAGTGAACACCCACCTAACTTTGCTGTCAGGATCAATCCGATTAAAAATGCTCTGAAGTCTCTTCTTAAAGAACAGAGACTGCTGTCCAAAAAAAGGAATTCTAACAACATGGCTGTATGATTGATCAGACTTGACAGAAGGGTTAGAAAATTTTTTATCTAGGAATTTTTTGGTGGCATCCAAGATAAATGAGGACGGGTAGCCATTGGCTTTGAAAATGTGACTCAGTTTATCAATTTCATTGTGGAAATTAAGCCAGGAATTACAAACTACATAAGCTCGGTTGATCAAGGTTAGTAACAGGCGTCGTTTCCATTGTAAGGGGCAACAGGCAGCGTAATTCAACACCAGATTCGTGTACGTGGGTTTACGGTAGACAGTGGTGTTCACAACATTGCTTTCCATGTCTAAGTTTATATCCAAAAATGGAATGGACTTCATACATATTTCTACAGTGAATAGGTCTTGGGAATAAGAATATCGGAAGCAAGGGAAAATGCATGAGAAATATGTGGCAATAAGGATATTTTGCATTGAAATATTTCATTCAGGACTATTATTATATATACATTGAAGGTCTGATTTTTCTATAGTTTGGTGGTTCTGAGGCCATTGCGTTTGGCTAAAATCTAGACAACTTTAAAAAAACACGAAGTTAATAGCGTCAAAGATTCGCAAACGGAGGAAAGAAATATTGAGTGAAGTAAAAGCCCTAATGGAAAATCCTTGAAGAAATCAGACTAAAGTACATGTGATCAATACTGAAGACTTTGAGATTCATGCACTGACGTAGAGCAGGTACATTATGCAAATGGCAAAGCATGGTGAAGTCAAAATGCCAGTAGAAGGGATAATGTGAACTATGTAATAATACGTAATGTAAATAAGTACGTATTAATTTGTTTATAGAATTTTCAAAAAATAGATTTTATTGTTTTCTGATCAATACTTCATAAATTATTCTTTTAGCGTTTGTAATTTAATTACGTATTGAAAGCGCTGCACTTCATTTATTCGTGAGTAACACTGATGGTATAAAATCACAAAAGAATAGTCCTTCATTGATACTGAATTCCTCAAAACAACAATTAGGAATCCAAGCAAGTATATTTTGTAATTCTTTTGTGGAACCACAATATATTTCAAAAGGTTTCTTCATTAACTTTTGCATTAGCTGCAATTAATGAATTGTAGATTCAATTGATTCTTTAATGGTTAAAGCATTTCCCTCTATTCAAAATGATAAAAGGCTTAGTTATTAAATGACATTAACCTTGGCCACAATAATGGATCGCATAATGGACGCATGAAAACTTACCTTTGAGAAGATGAATCCGTGTAGCCATCTTTAGGATTGATTACGACGGCTGAATTACCGCTTTTACTGCCATGTACCGCTTCTTCTTCATATAGAGCCAACTGGTCGCTGATGAATTGATTCAGAGATTATAGGCAGACTATTCAATTCTGAGGTTCATTTTTACAAAAATTCCAATCCTTGGATGAGATTGAATCTGCAAAAAAATAGTCAGATTGCAGTATACATGTGCACTTGTGTCAAAAGACACTGTTTATGTTAAGTTAAATTGAGGTCCGTTGCAACTTTTGGTTTTAGGCAAATATAGACTTTTCTAGACGCATAGTAGTGAAGATCATTGATCACTTAAACATTGTTGAAATTACCTTTTTGTAAGATAGAAGCGCCCTCAAATAGATAAAAATTTAGAATAGGCCTATCAGATTTGTTGATTCAGTAGACCATCTGCATACAGAAAATCACAATCGCAAAAGGAAATCTATAAATACACTTTTTGGTTGAAGAATATAGGAGGTATGAATGCATGAATTGCGAGATGGATTCGTCTCAAAAAATTTCTTTCACTGTTGCAGACACTTTGAAACTCGAATTATTCAGGCATCACACGACTCTCGGAAATGAATTCAAGTGTCCTACAGACATTTTTCTGAATCGATAAGAACTGTCAGATCCGCATGAACTACCATACGTATTACCACACGGATTAATACTTAAACGATATTTAATGACTGTAAAACCAGAGGTATTGAGACTTTTTTTACGGACTTACCTTAAGATTCAATTGAAGGAATAAAGCACTGTGCATTGAGCAAATAAACATATCTACGATTCCATGTACAGCAGGTAGTCTAACGAACAGTGACGGAAGGAAACAAAATGTCTTCTAGTTCGGGATGTTTGAAAATTCAGCAATGTATGCCATTGGTCGTTGCCTTGCGCTATTGATTGAAGATCTGTCACATTAAACAATGCTGAGCGGGGATGCATAACCGCATTTACAGAAACTCGGATGCATTCCATAGGCATTCCATAGGCATTCCACGACTCTCAGTGCAGATGCAGTTGAGGCTCATGTTTGAAGGGTAACTGCATTGGAATGCTTTGGAATGCTTTGGGATTCATCAAGATGCATCCTGGTATGCATCTAAGCGCAGTCAAATGCATCCAGATGTATCCAGATACATCCAACTGCATTTAATTTTGCTACGGGGTCATCCATCTGCTACTGTTGACGTAGTGGCATCTCTCACATTAAGCGAATCCAGGAACAATTGGGTTGCGATTCCCTTACTATATTTAGACACCGCTCCCCGATCAAGAATTGCGCAGAATTTCATTGCAAAAATTGGAGAAGGCAAAGTACAGTAGTCTCCGCTTAATAAGCCCAGCCGCTTATAAAGCCCATCTCAGTCTAGTCCGGATTTAACCCATTGGATTCCTACATGCCTGCGGTTTATAAGCCCACCACTCCTTAATAAGCCCAGAACTCTGTGGCGAGCGACAGAACTTACTCATTGATTTTTTTTCTTGAACTTTTAATCTTTCCTTAATTAAGCCACCAAACACGACTTCAATTATACAGCCATGCGACCTCGGCATCATCCATGCACTAAAAGCTCATTGTCGTTTTGAGTTACGAGCCCGGATCATAGAAGGGATTGATGGAGGACAAGAAGCCACTGCTTGCCAAATTGTGAAACGATTCAACGTATTGGATGCATTGCATATGATCGCTTGTGCATGGAACAAGGTTACTGAAACAACGATTCGCAATTGTTAGAGAAAAGCGAAGTTTGAGTCAAGCGAAACCCCAACTTTGAGTGAATCAGTTACGACGACTGATCCAACGATTCCTATTCCGGAGAGATTGACAAGTGACAGTTTTAAAGAATGGGTAGATATCGACAGCGAAGCACCAGTGTCAGCTGAAATGACAACCGAGGAGGAGGAAGAAGAACTCATGCAAGAAATAGAATCTTCCACATAGCGACAAATCGTAGACGTGGACGACGATTCTGAGTCCGATTCTGAGTCCGATTCTGAGGTTGAGGCGACGCCCACCAATGATGAAATGCTCCAAATGCTACGTCGTCTTCGTATTGGACTCGAGAATAGAGGGTTCAATTCAATGGAACAATTTCAAACGCTGGATTCTCAAGTAAGGGAATTTCTTCGAAGGCAGCCAAAGAAACAAATGAAATTGGATTCATTCTTATTGTAATTTTTATAACTGCGAGTGCTGTTGATTCCATAATTATCAGATAACGTAATTATATACATAATTCAGCACGCTTCATCTTTTTTATTTTACAAGAATAACTAAAACAAACGACAATTTAAGAAAAAAATACATGTGTTTCACAATACGTGCACTCAATCAGTATGGGGTATTGTATGCATGAATGACGGAACATGAATGAACCGAATTACTGGGTCTTTAAATATAGTAGGTAGTCCTTAGATATGTAAATTATATGTACATGATTCTGTAGGGAACTTCCGTTAATGAGCCCAGCCGCTTAATAAGCCCAGATTGACCCGGTCCTGGGGTGGGCATATTAAGCGGAGACTACTGTATTCATTATGTCTATCGGGAAAGCCAACATTGGCGCGGGCGCGTGCGCTTACTGCCTCATATGCACACAACTCTCTTTCGCTGTCTGAACATCAGTGCTCTGTCTGAACACACGACCAGCTTGTGTGTCTAATTGTTCGAAGAAAAAAAGCTGTGATTCAAGCACGTGCTGCAAAACTGTTCACTCTTGAGGTTGAGCGTCTGATTTTGAGACGGAAAGCTGTGCGCAGCTATCACGAGATGCTATCGAATTTAAATGAATGATGACACTTTTCATTTTTATAAATGTTGTTAAATAATTTTTGAGGATGCGTCTAAGGCCTCGCAGGTACGGAGAAGACGCCACTGATCACAAGCCTAGCTAAAAAACATTGCAATAATGATGATCTTATTGATGGAAATGAGATATAATGAAAATTAATTGTGAAAAAACAAAAGTAATGATTCAAAATGATAAATATGATCATGATTATCTTGACATTGACTTCAACGTCGAGAAGAGACGAATTGAAATAGTAAAGGAATATAGATATCTGAGTCTATGGCTCTCACATAGCACTAAAAAACACATTCAATACTTGTGTAAGAAGGGTAACAAATTTGCCTATCTGACAGCGAAAAAATTAAGAGAATTTGGGCATGTGAATGGATTAGTCGTGAAGAATACGTTCGACATGCCAACTTTATCGAAAATGAAATACGGTGGAGAATTTTGTTTTCACAACAAGCTATCTGATCTCATAAAATTCAAGCACAATTTTACAAACGTTTCTATCATTTGAATAACACGACAGCAATTGTCTGAATGGCGAATTTGGTCTGCTGCCATTTGAATATCACTTTTTAGCAATCAATTATTGGATTAAAATAGTTTTTTGTGATGGCAATAAAATCAAAAAATGTGCTACAACCACATAAAAGAAAACTTAGTTGAAATGAAATATTCCTATACCTGTGCTGCGTATACAAAAGCTCCTGAAACAGTTGAATTTATTATATCTTTGGCAAAACAAAAAGAATTTGCAGATAAGTGAGAGAAAATGCAAGTCCATTGTCAAAACGCGATGAATAGAGTAAGAAAAGAATTTAGAAATGAATGGATAGAAAGTGCTATGAAGAGTCAAACCGGCATGGACTATTTAGAATTAACACAATTTGATTGTCAGCCGAAGAACTACTTAACCTTAAATTTCAATCAGAAAGATGTCATAATTTAGCTGAAAAAAAGATGTGGAAACCATGATTTAATGGTAAGAATAGGCAGTTGAAAAAATAGATTTGCTTATGAAGATCGAATCTGCAATTTATGCGCTGAACAAAAGGTGGAAACAATATTTAATTTCATTTGTGAATGCACTTTATACAATGATATCAGAACACGTTTCATACCGTTCTGTATTGATGCTTCCAAATACGATTTCTATGACATGATGCAGTTGCTAAATGTAGGTAATCTATTGAAGTCATTGAAATAGATTGTTTAACTGAAGTTGACTAGAATGGAAATTGACTCAAGGTCGCGGCACCGCCGGGGGAACTAAGTTGGGGCATGAATGACCAATGAAAAGCTTTGATTTACACATGTGACTGATTCTAACCCAATGATACAGCCGTTGACAAGTGTATCTAGGTGAAAATGCGTGCGATTTATGTGCCACTATTGTGTATTGCATGAAGCTTAACCTCCGTTCTAGAGGTTTTATTGTTGTCGATTTCTATGATTGAAATTAACGAAATACATCAGAATGGATTAAAATGATTAGAATGAATACACATGCATTATATTGAGAAAGATTATCGACGATCAGTCTAAATCATTTTCGTGCTGAACGAGGAGGTCCGGAGTAACGTGTAATTTTGCAAGATTAAAAACACATGATTTTCCTCTGGATTACAGGTAAGTTTAACTTTGATAGTCATTTATTTATTTTAAAATATGTAATGATGATAAATAAGACCCTTTTTCTGCTCTGGACCTCATGTTCAATAAATAATTATGATTATACTTAGCAAATCGAATAGGAAAGGAATTTACCAATCTTGATACTTAAATATAACACTAACTTCATTATGCCGTTTATGTTATTCAACTAATATCTCGTGACCATTATTAGACATTGATACATCAAATGATGAATGATTAAACATTTGCAGGTCCTCTCCTTCCAGCGTGACTCATATATTATTTCATCTCAGCTAGCATTTCATTTTCTCATTCTCGAAATTGTAAATAGATATCATCACGAATTGTCATGTGCATCACAATCTGTATTCATCCATAATTTGTAATCATCATGATTATCAACGTGTTTTCATTTTTGAAAAATAAGCGTTTCTAACTTCTATAACGCAAAATGTCATTCGAATTTATGATGAAACCAACAACAAAACCAAGCTGTTGATGCATCATAGGAATCATAGGAATAATCTATTGTTCCGTACCAAATAAGCTTCGTCAAATGATAGTAGTACTCAAAAACGTATAAAACAACAAATTCTTTCTCTTGGTCTTCTCAGGTCGCAAAGTCCTCAAGGCTAAACTTGAATTCAAATACTAGGAGCAACAGTGCATGTAACGATTAATCAGATTCATATTTCTATGCGCTTTTCCAGACTCCTTGACCTCTCCTACTGATATCATAGGCATGTTCTTATCGCTGATATCTGTGGCCCAATTACGCATGAGGAGAGTAGGTATATTAGGTGCAGTGGTAACTCCGCATTTATTAAATCCCCAATGTGTATACACTTTCGATTTCATTAAATGAACTCAAGGGAGATACAGGTGGTATTGTCACCAAATGTGAGATATGCAAACTTTATAGATCCTCCGTGTCATGACAGCCTTGGAGAGGTAATGTTTGTTAAATTAGCAATTCGATGAGTTCCTATTACTTTCATGCTCAACCTCAAGAGAGTATTTTTTAAGCGTGATCATACCACAGGTACCTTCCAACTGGCAGAGAAAAATCACATAATCAAAGACAATGATTTCAATTGACTTTGAAAGATGTAAATGCGTCCACATCACTATTCAGATGCAAGAAATGAAACATGAATTTAGTGAATCATTAAATCATGCGGGTGAAAATTGAATTAAAAACGTGAAATTTTCAGTCAAGAAAGCACGAATAATATCGCGACTTTTTTCATTATAATACAGATCATGAAATCTCCCTGATAATCAGCTTGATTTCCGCTTAGCTAGGATGCTTATTAACAAATATTCATTCCTTTTGATATCCAACTTGTTTCATACTACTTATGTAGGAGAGTCATCCCGGTAGTATATAAATTGGCAAATTTTGACATTTTTCAAAAGTGCTCAAATAATTTTTTGGACTCCGGGAACGTAATCTCCGCAAAAAACTGATAAAAAAATTTTCACTGTATACAGATACTTCTTTGAGTCGACACTCTACCTATATATCCCTACTCTATGGTAGAAACCGTCTCCCTAAGACTTCCTTTGGCGAAAACGTCGTATCAAAGCACCAAGATCGTTTTATAGACGCGTTTTACAGTGCTTGTGAAATCGCACTTAAGTCTCTACATACGGATGTAAATCTGACAAGGAATTCTGATAAAGACAATACATTTCATATAATTATGCAGGAAACGCCATGCTGGCTTCATTTTTAAAATAGAATCAAATCGAAAGTTCTTGAAACTACTATTGGTGATACAATCACAAACTTCTATTCAGTAAAGCTCACGACAGGACATTTGGTATTTGGATTTATTATGATCACTGATCTGCGTCTAAGCAACGTGCATCCAAGCAACGTCAGTGATTATACTTGAGGTAATGACAAAAATGCAATCCCTCCTTTGATTTATGCTTCTTTGACGCTAAGAAGTTGTTTTAATGAATAGGTCAGAATGCGAAAAATTAAGTTTTGGCCCATTGAACTTCCATCATGCGTGACCGATCAGCTATGCTGATGATTATGTCAATAGGATGTTCAACCATCTGAGAATTTGCTCCATTCAATTCCCATGGACCGTGACAAAGCAATCCTATATATAAGCGGGAGATCTGAATGAAAGATATTACTCGAAACAATCAGCAACATGGATCGCTACGTGCTTGGACTTCTTCTCGTTGCCCTGATCTACGTGACAGGTAATAAGATAATGGCATCTGCTAGAAATAATAATTTTTTTGCATAGTTTTTGACATAACTATTCAATCCCTTCCATTCCATATTTCAATAATACTCTATTGTCAATTGCGATATCAAATAAAACTGCTTATAAGCGCCGTCTGAAAAGTAATGTGGGTACATACCATAGAAGTAGATAATAGTACACTAGAATGGAAGTTTGATATCTTGCCTATGCACAATGATGGCACATAGAAAAATCTATGATTTGTAGATCAGATTCGATCTAAAGCCTCATATCATAGTGAAACTATTTGCCAAGTTTGTTGCGGAAGTTGTTGACAGCAAATTACCGGATCTTTATGAAGAGAATTTTAAGTGAGATGGTAATATTGTTTCATATGAAATAGGCTACTATTCCATGGATTAATATACTGTGTCTATTTTTTTGCCAGTCAGTGACAGCCACTACAATTTTTCAACCCTGGAATACGAATTAAAATTTGGTTCACAAAGTCATAATTGAAAGTGGCTGGTGTACTGGTTGGAAGAACATCCGAAAACTTCACAGATAAAATATCTAATTATTGGACAATTTCTGCGTCAAGCGTTTAAGAAACCTAGCGCTTTTCTGGAATAAACACATCGAAAGCTTCTTTAGCTACAGATAAATGAAATGTCGCTGGAACTTTTCAATAAATTACTAAATGACATATGTGATATAAGGTGATATAGTGTGATGATATTTTGGCAGCTGATATTCGAATGCAAGCATTTTTTTTTGAAAATTGCTCATATATAATGAACAGGAGAGCCCCTTAAAGAAAAATGAATAGTCTAAGATTTCTTGGCCTCTGATTTCAAGCTGGAGCAATGCATGTTCTGTAAATTGACATTACAAGTTGCACATGTGTCTGATTATGCTCTTGACTGATTATAGGAGCGATATTTCAAAATGATGAACGCTTTAAAGGATTTTCTTCTTTGTCACCCTGTCGGCGCAGCATTTTGTAAATTCATGATTGCTTTTGTGCACATGATCTTTGGACAAAGAGCAACAATTCAGATCACAAATTGGCTTGATAAATATAAATACCAATCAGAAAACTTGGAAACCAATTCGCTCAGTTTGCATTTTGCCCCAACTAAGTTCCCCCGGAGTGTGCCATAATTTTCATGCAATTTCCATTCTAGGACTTTCTATGGTATTGTTAATTTCTATGGTACATAGAGTAAGTATATACTGGGTAGAATATCGACTCAAAACAAAGTCAGCAGACAGTGAAAATGTTTATATCAAACGATTTAATGTTTTATGGAGATTATGTGTCTGCGGTCAGACAAGATAGTAGATCAACTTTGAAGAAGCCAAAAATGTTTGCAAATTATTCCTGTGTTTACACACCAACGACGTGGACCCACTATGTAAGTAGCATGAAATTTATCAGACATCAAAGAGAAACAAAATTTACCAACAGGTATCTTAATTACGCGGAAATTAAGCTGCTTATCAAGGAAATTTCATGAATAGAATTACAATGCAAGTCTTCATGGAAAAGACGCGATCATATTGTGCTTCTGGGTTGAAATTTCAACTTTTTGAGTCAATCTTCATCGGTATGATTTTATGACTCACAAAATTTATGCTTCATTCCTGAATCTGAACAGTAATGTGGACCAGTTTACATGTTTTAAAGTTAATTATGATCACTGTCCTTAGCTATGATGCTTTGCTCTTTTAGAAGAGAAGCTAAAAGACTTGGATAGAAATTTGACGTGTCATGGTCTGAGAATGAGGTTGGTGAAGACAGAAGTGATGTGGATAGGCAGGGAGTGGAGGGACTTGGTTGTGGGTGTGCTTGAGGAACCGAAGCAGATAGATAAGTTTGTGCACCTTGGTGGAATGGTCTCTCAAGATGGTCGGGGCGATGCAGAAGTAAGAAGGATAAAGGTCGGAGCTGGGGCATACAGAAAAGTGGCAGGTGTGCTGGCGGACAGAAATTGGTCAGAGGATCTTGTCAGCATTGACAAACGGAATAGAAACGATGACACTAAGCCAGCAGCAGCAAAAGATGTTGTGTGAGAATAACTCAGTAAGGCGCATCTGCGGTGTAAGGTTGGTGGCGAAGGAAGATTGATGGAGCTGAGGGTGGAAATAGGATTGAAGAAAACGGTGACACAAAAAGTGGTGGAAGAGAGATTGACTGGTGGGCAGGGCATGTGGTGAGGATGGAAGACGAAAGGGTACTGAAACAAGTGGAAGAGATGGATGACACAATGACAAGAAGAGGGGGACGACTAAGGATTCGCTGGAAGGACTGTATCAAATGAGACCTGGAAAGCACAGAAGAAGACTGGAGGACTTGGAAGGAGAAGGCGAAGGACTGAGTGAAATGCTGGAAAATCGTCAAGGACGCGTCAAAAAGTGTGATGGAGAACATGAAGTGACTATTGACAGTGTTTGTGATGACGAATTGGTACCTTTATATGCATGACATTCCCCCTACTCCTGTTCAGGAAAAAATAGGGTTGCTAAAATAAATAAATACATAAAATAAGGAAAAGAGCATTTAGAATTTATGGTCAGATTATTTTGGAGGCAGTAATCTGTGATTTGTTGTTTCATCAATCCATCTTGTGATTTGCCAAGACATCAATTGCACAACCGAGTGATGCATTTCTGAACATCTACTTGTACTGGTTGCACACTGTCGAAATTCTTTTCCACCAATCACAGCAACCGGTGTCAGCTTCATAGTGATACTGCCTTTCAGGCTCAACATGACAAGGTGTTTTGTCTCATTCTCCACACAAGATCGACCTTCTCAACAATATGAAAGCTAAGGTTTTAATTAACAAGCCAATCATTCTCTGATCATGTTACTATGGCATTAAGGTTATACTCAATAAGATTTGCTGAGTAGCCAACCCTTTCTTAGACATTCATGGGAAGGCAAGTCAATTCGAGCATGCCTCATTCGTCATTGGCCAATGCTACTTTAACAACTACAGTAGTGAAAACTGCACATGACAAATTCCATATTCTATCTCATGTCATTGACGAAAAGCAAAAGTTACACGCATAGCTCCCACTCAACCGAAGAGCGGCCTAGTGACAAGGCTGTATAGTGTGCAGTGCATGTCATGAGATAGAGCAAATGCAAATAGGAAATGAGACTAAAATTTGGTTCATCAAATCGAAAACACTTTATTCACTTTAAACCAGCACCTCCTAAATCACACACTTAAGCAAGACACTATTCGTAACTAATAAGAAAATCCTAAAGCAAAGCGTTTTAGGAGGTTAGCGCACTAGGGTTATTATTCTCTTTAGTATGTCAAAAATCTTTTCACGCAACCTCCTAAAATTTTATTTTGTCGCGCTTTAGGATGCAGATTTCTTCGATTTTAGGAGGTGACAGATTATAGTGTTCAGTTGCATAAAAATGATATTCAGTCTTTGATAATATACGCTTGGTTCAAAAGCCTCATATTGCTTTTTAAAATTTGGAATCTTCGTTTGATACCAAATTATTTGATGAGAATGAACTGATAGAAAAGAAAAGAATAGGAGACGCTCTTGTCAGCAACTCTTTTAGATATAATATCCTAAATAGATGTAACGATAAAACATCCCTCTGTGCCCAATTTTTAGGTCCGTTCAGATAGAGAAGGGTGTACAGTTTTTCGGTTTTGCCCCCTCCATCATTTTGATGAGTTTACTGATCACAAATGCCCCTCGTCAACTTCCAAAAGGAGGTGGGTCAACTGTAGTGGGAGATTGAATGTCACAGTACGTTTTCCTCAAACATATCAGATCTAATGAAAAGTTAAATATTCATAATGACGATGTTACGAGCATTCTAAAATATAAAATTCATCAAAATTGCTGGGGAAATACACCATTTCAATTACAGTCGGTCACTGTCTCGGTTGACCAATGAAATCATCTCAGTTGTCATGCTACTTAAATCATTTGAAAGTGAATTATGACACTCTGAAAATAAAAAATTAAAATTTATGAAATGAAGAAATCCTTGCATATGTATGCGATTTGTTTGCAATGTACATCATATGAATCGGTTCGGTAGATCGTGTGTATAAATGTACGAAAGCGCTATTGTTCGTGCTCATGCACTACGAAATCGATTGGCCTTCCTATTGGTTTGCCTTTATCATCCAATTGGAAGAACAATAGCGCTTTCGTAGTGCATGAGCACGAACAATACCGCTTTCGTGCATTTTGTTATTCCCGTTTTGTACATCGACCTCGTAAGTAGCTTTGGTATTTTACAGTTTACAGTATACTTGACCAAAATTGCCGAAACGGATTTCGTTTAGATCGAAATTCATTTTGCAATCAGAAGCAAAAATGGCTTTCTAAAATGAAAAAGCCGCAGCTGAAATGGGTTCTGACCCATTTCAGAGCTCGGCAACCGAGCTGTGTGTGAATGCCATCTCCGGGTTTGTACTGAGGTTAACGATAGAAATCGAGAAGCCACTAAGCTCAGCAGAAAAAAGGATCAAAACCGTGCTCTGTCGGAACGGGCCTTCAAAGCACTTCTTTTTATTAACATCCATCTTTCCGCGCAAATGTTGAGATTTCCTAACTTTAAGGCATTGACGTCATCATTTATTTTTCCATGTTTACTTTCAGGAACTTCAGCAGCGATTAAGTGCAACGAATGTGCAGAAATAACGAAAGGGACCAAATACACGCAATTGAGTGCAACTTATACCACTCCTATATCAAATCTCCTTGCTGCAGCTGGTATACCCTCATGCTCATCACCGAGAGTAAAAACCGGTTGTATGTATTGCGCAACCTACACAGCCAAGGTGGTTGACTATTTTGATGGAAAAAGTAAGATGTGTGCAGTATCAGAAACGGCTAAAAATGCTACACAAGCAATGGTAACAGCTGTAAAAGATCTGTATGCTGGTAATGCCACCTTGGTCCTCGTCGATAGCCTCACTTTCTGTAAGACAAAAGATTTTTGCAACTTCTCGAGATATTTACAACCAACTTTGGCTGTGATCGTCTCCGTGGTGTTTTTGATTATGGGACTGAATCGATCGCAAGAAGTTTGAAGAGAACATTTTGAGACCTTCAGAGATTTGAGATTACTCTAACAGTAGCCTTTAATCCTCACATTTTTATATTTGTTGAATGTCAATGTCTTGACCGAAATGTTGCTTTAATAAACTTGTCTGCTAATCGTTCAGTGTTTCATCGATTCTACTGGCCAGCAGTTGTTGGCGATGGGGCTATAAGACTATTGTATGCACATGACAAACACAGCTGGTTATGTAGAACAATGTGGATAAAAGAAAACATCATAGACGCAGTGTGACCAGTGCTGAGCATCGCTAGATATTGAAAGTAGTTTAGTCAGCTTTGACAATTAGTAGTTCCGTTACCTATATCAGGACGGGGGGGATGGCCACTGCTTTTTTTGTGGCTTTTAGTTTGTATATATGTTGAAGTTTCAGTAAAAATTGAGGCAAAATTGTCTCCCTGTACGTTCAGTTTTAAATGTCACTTTTAAGAGTAGTTTTAGAAAATTGAAGGGTTTCATTTAGAGTAGCATTGATTATTGATATAATGCTTCTGCATCATATTTACATGACATCTATGCATGTGCAATTCAAAATTGTTAAAATATATTTTAACGCACATGTCTGTTATCATTAGTTGCATTATACAGTCTATCGTTCAAAATACTCGTCAAAGAGCCTAAACGACCCCTAGTGTTGTTCAGCCTACGCTAGCCTACGCATACCATCGGTAAATGAATTAAGCTTGCAATCCCGCTCGGGATCAGGAAAAGTCGGGATTTTGATAACCCTGCACTGTAAACTCTAGGGCAAGAAATTTCGCTTGAATTAGGCACGGAATTTAGGCATCAATTCTAACCAACACAATGCACGAGTAGGCACGAAGTTCATACTGCCGAGTTCGTGCCAACTGATTTTTCCTTCGATTTCATTGGATAAACAAACATTTGGTTTGGTGCCTATTAGTGCCCAGTGGCGCCTACGGGTGCCTCGAGGCACTAGAAAGACACAAACTAGACGCTAACTGGCACGAAGTTTCGGCTTCGTGCCTAATTTTCTGCCCTACAGTTTGCACTGTGGTATACAGGCAATTAGACTTATTACTTCGTCTAATCCTCTTCCGGTGTGGTCACAGCGATCCAGTTGTGTTATTTCCAAGAAAAATGTTGAATTTTTCCGAGACACAATAAAAGTTTGGCGCGAGTTAACAGACCCGGGTATATTGAGTGGAAAACTCCGGTAATGTGAATGTTGGACAACATGAGCAAAGTACAGTATAATAATAATAATAATAATAATAGACGTATATTTGAAATAATGAAAATCGCCTAGTACACACCTTTAGGACAATATTCAAAAGTTATTTAATAGAGACTCAAGAAATCATTAAAATCAATTTTCAAATCACGAAGCTATTACAACAGAACGTTGAAATTGGGAGTTGTATACGGAGTACATTTGTAAGAAGAAGAAAGATTCACGTCTTTTGGACCGTCGAGAGGGTAATAGAAACCTGCCAGTGGGAGACATAGGAGGCAAAAGCTTGTGCAGGATGTGAGTTTCTGACATGACATCACTAAGGAATCTCATAGCGGCTTATTATATATATTAATATCTTAATATTTCGGCTTCAGTGGCCAGGAGCAGGTTTACATTGGAATACATTCAATACATTCAATACACTCAATTTGAATACAAGAACTTTCGATTTGATTCTATTTTAAAAATGAAGCCAGCATGGCGTTTCCTGCATAATTATATGAAATGTCTTTATCAGAATTCCTAGTCAGATTTACATCCGTATGTAGAGACTTAAGTGCGATTTCACAAGCACTGTAAAACGCGTCTATAGAACGATCTTGGTGCTTTGATACGACGTTTTCGCCAAAGGAAGTCTTAGGGAGACGGCTTCTACCACAGAGTAGGGATATGTAGGTAGAGTGTCGACTCAAAGAAGTATCTGTATACAATGAAAATTTTCTTATCAAAAGATTCAGTTTTTTGCGGAGATTACGTTCCCGGAGTCCAAAAAATTATTTGAGCACTTTTGAAAAATGTCACAATTTGCCAATTTATATACTACCGGGATGACTCTCCTACATAAGTAGTATGAAGCAAGTTGGATATCAAAAGGAATGAATCTTTGTTAATAAGCATCCTATCTAAGCGGAAATCAAGCTGATTATCAGGGAGATTTCATGATCTGTATTATAATGAAAGTCTTGATGAAAAAGTCGCGATATTATCCGTCCTTTATCGGCTGAAATTTCAAGTTTTTAATTCAATTTTCACCCGCATGATTTTATGATTCACTAAATTCATGTTTCATTTCTTGAATCTGAATAGTGATGTGGACCCATTTACATCTTTCAAAGTCAATTGAAATCATTGTCTTTGATTATGTGATTTTGCTGTGCCAGTGGCAGGTTGCCTGTGATATGATCACGCTTAAAAATACTCTCTTGAGGTTGAGCATGAAAGTAATAGGAACCTATCGAACTGCTAATTTAACAAACATTACCTCTCCAAGGCTGTCATGACACGGAGGATCTATAAAATACCATCATTCCTTCTACATTACAATCATGATCACTCAATTCAGTGGCAATTTCTGAAAAACTGCAAAGATTTGCATATCTCACATTTGGTGACAATATCACCTGTATCTCCCATGAGTTCATTTAGTAAAATCGAAAGTGTATACACATTGGGGATTTAATAAATGCGGAGTTACCACTCTGGCTATTATACCTACTCCATGAATTAATCTCTCTGACCACAAGCACATTTCTTTAAAAAATGAAAAACATGAATGCTGCTATTTTCAGATTTTTGCACATTTTCACACATTCATCAGAAACAAACAAAAACACTAAAACGTTTTTAGCTAGTATAGTTTCTCCCAATTACCACCTACAGTTTACAGTGTAAGTAGTAATCCCATCACAGACGCAAGCCCGGTGCGGTGCAGTGATGAGTCATCGATGAGTCATCATGCTGACTCAGCCCCCCCCCCTCTGGAAGGAAGTCGCCAAGGATGTGTTGGGAGGAATGGGTCCGTGAGGAGAAAACCGCCCTCCCCCCCCCCCAACGACTCAACTGACTAAATTGGTTGAAAAGACCAAAGTTGTTCAGAATCATGTGAAACAAACCTCTATCAAGGTTTCAGGTTGAAATTCGTCCAAAAAATTTTTTCGAAAATGTTTCACTACGGTGGTCTCGACACTTAGGATTTTTTTTCGTGAAAAAAAAAATTTCAAAATGTTGGAATGGAGTTCCGAGACCCATCCCATCGTGTTTGTCGTCAAAAGTTGGGTCGGTGAAGTTTCGGTGAAAAAACCGCCCCCCCCCCCCCCAACGACTCAACTGACTAAATTGGTCGAAAAGACCAAAGTTGTTCAGAATCATATGAAACAAACTTCTATCAAGGTTTCAGGTTGAAATTCGTCCAAAAAATTTTTTCGAAAATGTTTCACTACGGTGGTCTCGACACAAGGATTTTTTTTTCAAGTCCAAATGTGAAATGTCGCTTTTTTAGCCAACTTTGACGATGAATTGTGGAGGATTGGAAGTGAATGAAGAGCTCGGGTTTCTTTTAGGGGCAAGACCGCGCTTTGTTCTCTAGGATCTCCTCTTTTCAGATGTGTGGTAGGCTCTGTTTCCAAATGAGAGCCTGTTAAAAATCGAGTTTTTGTGCATTTTCCAAGATTTTGGAACTTTTTCAAAAAACGACAGAGTTTTTTCATCTCGGCTTCTGGTCATCGTAGAGGGTCGACGGATGTCTTAAATGAAAGGGGAGAGCGAGAAAACGTGACACTCAAAATTTGGAGTCAATCGGAGCACTAGAACCGGAGATAGACGGGTTTAAAGTTTTTGGATGATGGGTGTTACGTCATCAGCTGATCGCCACACACTATATAAGCTGGGAACCCAGAGAGACTTGTCATTAAGACGAGAGCGATTGTCAGAGGTAGGTCGTCTCTCTGAGCTCCGATGATAGCTTCGGACATTCCAAATTCCGGGTTTCTGTAAGAAACCGACTTAGAAAATTTCATTGCTGATATCAGCTAAGGCGTCAGACTTAGAGGTTAGCCAGGAGATGGCCTTCGTCTCCAGGCCATAAAAGACTCCAAAATTTTAAAGGCTTGTAACTTTGCTTCTACAAGTCCGTTTGACTTGATTCAAAAAAGATTCGGTTGCTATTGACCTGCCCTAAGTGATAAACTACTTATAAAATGTCGTAAGTAGTGCTAAAAAGTTGAAAAATTTAAATTCACTAGTTTTGGAGGTTTTCTGGGGTTTTCGACCCTGCTGAATTCAACTAAGACATTTACAAAGTTGCCAGAGGCGAGCTTCGGCTCGAGACTTGTTTCCTGATGTAAATAACTCCACCGATTTTCATGTCAAAATCGGGGCCCGGATACCAACACAGTGACATGACGCACGCTCTGTCCGCTCGAGGTTGGATTTGTGGGTCGAGGTCTTGGAGTTGGGATAAGATCCCCTCTGAGAAATGCCTGTGACGGATTCATCAGCTTAACTTGTCTTTCCTCTAAGCGAAGTTGTCTTTGTGATAGCACTGGGCGACTATCGATTCTGTCTTTGTATAGCATGGGCCTTCACGACTGAAAGCCCAGTAACTGTCGATGTGTTGTCCAAATTTGGTAAAAGCTTCGTTGTCAAGTTAAAAGCACGACTAAATTTAGAAAGACCAAGGCAAGGCTTTGTGTCGGGAGGGTATATAAGTCACTGCTTCTCTCTAGGCTTCACTCCTGTTTCAAGTTGCAAGACGAACGGTGAGTGCTCTGTCGAAGTTTGCTATCAAACTTTGAAATATTTAGAACTTAGGATTATTCTGTCTTAATGCAGATACAGTAGTAGCTTCACATAAACGTTTTTGTTAAGCTGTGACTTTAGATGAGATCCTATAACGATCTCCTCTTATGAGCACTAAAATGTGTCTCAATTTAACACATTATTTCTTCTCTTTTCAGTTTGAAAATGACGAAGGAATGTAACAAGAAACTACAAATTTTTAAGTGCAGTTGCGGCATGCCCTTCCGCGGTGACCGTTTCAGGCGCCACGTCTTGGCGAGAGTGACGAAGGGTGAGATGAAGCATGATGATGTGTTGATGGTGATGTATTGTGTGTGGTGTGATGTTCGTTGTAGTGCGTATGATGTCGAGTTTGTGAAGGCTCATGCCAATTGTCCTCTGCGTGTGATTGGGAAGGAAATGATGAGTCAAGTGTTGAGTGGTGAGCGGGGGAGCGCATTTGTTCAAGGCGAACCAGTACGTTCCCCAGTCGTGAATGCGGATTTGGATGATGATGAAGTGGTGAGTAAAGTAAAGAGGAAGTTGACTGTCGAGAGTGATGATGATGATGACGATGAGGCTATGGAGAGCGTTATAACGAAGAAGGGGTGTGTTAAGAGGTTGAGTGATGATGTTGAGCTTGAGCGAGCTGTCGCGTCGATTGAGCCACTGGCAAAGCCACGGGCTCAATCGTCGCCGAGAGATGAGCGTGTGATTCCTAATTGTGTTGTGAGAGTGAGTCAGTCGAGTGTGTCGAGTAAAGTGGTGTTGACGAAGAATGATGCGCTGGCGTATGGGAATGTGAGGAATGAGTGTGACAGGTTGCAGGGAAAGTTGAATGCTGCAAAGTGTACGTTGAAAGAAGTGACTGTGGAAAGGGATCGTTTGAAGAGAGAGTCGGAGGACTTTACGAGTGTGAAGAGAGAGTTGTTTGAGGCGAGGCAGAAGTTGGTGAATGAGAGAAAGGTGAGGGAGACGCTTGAGTCGAAGTTGGAGAGTTGTGAGAAGTCGGTCTGTCGAGAGCGTGAGTTGAAGGAAGAGGCGATGGAACGAGTGAGAGTGTTGGAGCGTCAGTTAAGTATGCAGTCGGATGTGTCGCCTGAAACGGTCACCGCCCTTCACATTCCTGTGGTGGGCTATGTCCCGGAGCGGCCATTAATTTATGGAGATGTGACTCCAGATACATCACAAGAATGTTTTAACTGCACGGATGTCCGATGTTATCACATCAAAATACATCACAAGGAGGACATCCGTGTAGATTATAGGAAGCGGCACAAATTTCGTAAGTATTATGACTGGAACACAACATTGTACCATCTTTCTCATTCTTACTTCTTTCATTGCAGGCCAACTGAAAAAGTCATAAGCCCACCACATCCCACGTCCCGAGAACAACCCATGGGCTCTCTTAAGGGCCAACCTTCTAATGCAGCTAAAGCGGTCCCAAGCCCGCCACATATCTACGGATATGGAATGCACAGGGGAAGAAAAATGATGAATGGAATGAAATGGGAGGCCACCCTTGCACCACATGCAACACAACAGACTTCTCTCTTCGCTAGTGAACAAGCTCTTGTCAGTGTCATCAGAAACTAACATGTTGTATAAAGATTTTACTGCAGCACAGGTTGATGTATAGTTAGAAAAGTTTGATCATGATGTTTTATGAAACACACATGTCATAAAATGTAAGCGTTAGTGTAGTCAACTAGTTTTTACTACAACTCATGTTTGTGAAAATAAAGTTTGATCATTGACGTTGTATTCGTAAGTCTAGTAAGAAAGTGTATCATGGTTTGTAAAAGTTTTACTGCAACACAGGTTGATGTATAGTTAGAAAAGTTTGATCATTGAAATTTTATGACTGACTGAACTCACAGCAGCATTAGAAAGTTTAGCACAACACAAGTATCTTGAAAAAATACTTTATTTGGTTTTTGACTTAACATCATTGAAACCCACTTTACTAATAGCAATGGCAATATGGTTTATTTTATTCAGAAGTAAACGATTGTCGTAACCATGAAAGTTGTCCATCCGAGAAATAATCTTCCGCAGATGCCGTGTATAAAAAGTCAGAAGCATCAGTAACATATTCTTGTCCGTAGGAAGGAAATTGAAAGTCAACACTTTCCACTACTTCACCTTCTGGAAAATGAATGTAATTGATATGTGCAATTAAATGAGCCTTGATGAGACTGTCTTTGAAATAAGATATCAACTCCGTAAATATTTTTCGTGTGTAGTCTAAACATGCTTCCAATTCTGTCTCCTCCCTTTGAAACTCAAGGATGTAATCTTGTATTAAGCCTCCAAAGCTTTCTTGATGACAACGAATCGTGCAATCATCATGTTTCAATGTATTGACTTCAGGTGCCATGCTTGAGTCTATTTCTAAACATCATGTTTGCCTAACACGATTTCAAGAACGCGTTACAAACGTGCGCGCGCACATCGGAAACTCTAGCTCGTCTGTGATTGGACGAGAGGTCTCATCCATTCACCGCTTAGGAAAATCTTATAAAAGACAGTGCATCAGCTCTGTTCTTCACATTTATCTTTCACAAGGTGAGTGTCGGTGAGCTCCTGCTATCAGGTTGTTTTCATGTAGTCTCTTGCTATCAAGAGATTCGCTTCTGCTCATAAAACATATCATCGCTGTAATACCTCCTTTGCTCGAGCGTTCCTTCGGGACGGCGGGTGCACGGGATTGCGTTGCACGGGTTGTTCGTCGTTTGTTAGACCGAAACCTCTGAGCCATTGCTCATGTTGGGCGTTCGACTTCATACTCAACGTGATGCTTTCTCTCGCCAGGTCAGAGTACTTTAGCCATTCAACAAAGGTTAGTCCTTATGATATGGAGTAGAGTAAAATGTAACTCATTAGATGTTACTTCAATGATTGTTCCTATGATAAACGTTGACTAGGCAAATGAAACGATTCTCATCTTCCCTTTTCTGTGATTGAAATCTGCGTTGACAAAGTCTAATTAAACCTTATCTACCAAAATGGAGTTTACGAAAATCGAAGAGTATCGCGTCTGTGCTGAGAAGGAGAGGAAGACGATTAAGCAATGTAAGTTTTTGTGCAATGGGACAAGGATGAGGTACAGGTTGTGCTAATAAAATTCTTTAACTAACACCATTAGGTTTGCATGTGTGTGTGTGTGTTGAACGTAAGAATTAATTTTCATAAACCTCTAAATAACATCAAGGGGGTTGGCATCATGTCCTTATTAATTTTCAATGAAAATCAAGACCCCTAACCTCTCCCTACTCCATGATTTTCAAAACCGAAGCTAACATTTCGAAAAAAAATGCATTGTGATGTGTTTAGGTGAAATCTCTCACCACCCTCTTTTCTTCCGTTTCAGTGCAAGAATCGTTCGTCAATGGGGAGTCCGTCCCTGTAGAAGCAATCGGACAAGCCTACGAGCGACTTGGAATGTGTAAGTATCTTGATGGATTAATGCTGTCATGTTTTAGCACTTCTGTATCCGTATAGTTCATTCTCCATCATTGTTGTCTCCGCAACCTCTAATCTCATCTCTTTTTTTTCCTCTCTACAGATTTGGCAAGGCAGGAGAAGTGGGAGGAAGCCGCGAGGCGGAAATACCGCGAGGAATTTCCGGCCCTACCTTCCCGCTCCACCACCACTGCCAAGCAAACAACTCCCTACCATCCATCGACCTCGGCCATTGCCCCACCACCGCCAGCACCGGTACCTGTGCCAGTCCCTGCTCCCCGTCGACACATCCCTCCAACACCAAAGCCAAGGACCCTTCCACCTTCGGCCCGTGTCCCTCTCCTGCCTCCTCCGCGTCCATCCTTGCTGCCGAAGTTACAGTCCTTAGATGGTAAGTAGTCGTGATTGGGAAATAGGGGGGCTAAGACTTCAAACTTGAAGTGCTGATCATGTTACTAATCTCTTTTCTCTTTTTCTCAACAGATCTGGCGGCCTACCTCCTGGACGGTGACGTTCCCTCCCGTCCCATCGTCATCCCAGCATCGCCACTACCACCTGCAGCGGCCGACCTCCCTCTCCTCTCCGTCAAGTCGGTGGAGAGATTGTTGGAGGAGCAGGAAATGGAGTTGGAGATCGTCGGAGAGGAGAGGGAGATTGCAATCGAGGAGGATGGTGTGAGGGAGAGAGAAGGACCTACGGCTCGACAGCTCAGCTGTACGGACTGCGGGCAGGTTTTCGCGAGGCCATTCTGCCTTCGGCGACACCGGCATTCTCGCTGCCCAAAAGCGAAGGGAGAACTGGAGAAGACACGCCGACCGATCCCTCAACGGCCCAAGTGTGAAGGTTGTGGACGCACGTTCTACAACAGCACCAACTTGCGAGTCCACATCGAAGGCGGTTCCTGTGGCAGTGTGAGGCAACCACCGACAACAACAGGTAGGAAGCATTCTTCATCGCACGTCGGCTTTTCCTGTTCTTCGTGTCAGAAGACCTTTCCTACAGAGTTTGTTCTTTCTTCGCACACACTCTGTCACACTCATTCCACTGAGCTTTACACTGATAACAACGTCACTCTAAGGCTGAGCAAGTTTTCCCTTGAGAGGCTCGTTCGCGATTATGAGTTAGTGAGCTCTGAAGCTGTGCAGGACATTCGTCCTTTCTTGATGAATCATATAGGCTTAATTTATCAAATGTTGGCGAGTTTAGATAGATTTTTACTTAAGGGCATGTTCTATCTCACTGCTCGTTTCAATAAGGTAGACAGTAGCACGGGAGAAGTAGAGTCCACTGTGACCATTAGAATAGCCTCCTGTGCTGCTGATCTCATAGGTGATGTAAACGAGTGGGTAGAGAGACATGTGACCTATCTCGTCAGCAACTTAAATAAATTTAATGAAAGAGACAGCGGTCTGGTCTTTGATGGGATAGAGAAGGTAGACATCAAAATCAATCTTTTAGAAAATTTACAAGGGAGTGGTTGTTTCACCCTCCCAAAAGCACTGGCTGACAAAAAGGCTGTCATCAATGTAGAATGTCAGTCACAGTGTTTCAAGTATGCCGTCCTCTCCATTCTTCACTACAATGATATAGGTAAGCATCGTCAAAGAGTCACCAAGTATCGTGAATGGGAGGATGAGCTTAAGTTTGATGGGTTAGATGTCAACACATTAGACTTTAAAGGCATCGTCCAATTTGAAAAATTGAATAATATTAAGATTGTCGTCCATCTCTGGGAAAAAGGTCTGAAGGGTGTTCGGTATAATAATCGCCAAAGTAACTTCGACCGGGTTGTCAATCTCCTCCTAGTCTATAGCGACAACCACCCAGAATGGCATTATTGTGGCATTCCCAAAATTTCAAAGTTATACCATCATCAAGCAACCTATAGGGATAATTTTTATTACTGTGATCGCTGCACACGGCGTTTCACATCAAAACCATATTTTGAAGAGCATTACGAGTGGTGCTCTCGGGTAAGCTTCAAATGGAAGTCATGCCCAAAGATAAATTTTATAGGTATGAGGAAAACGGCAATGAGCTCAGTCCCATATGTACCATCTATGCGGACATTGAATGTTATATTGAACAAGAAGACCTAAGTCATGAGCCAGCAGCCATTGCCTGCTATGAAGTTTGGCATCCATATTATAGGAACCAAAATAAGATGCATGTGTGGAAAGGCGAGGAGTGCGTTGAAAACTTCCTCAACTTTTTAGATAGGAAAGCCCGTTTTCATCAACGCTATGAAACGGAGCTAACTAGGAAACCCATGTGCTTCACAGAAGCCGATAAAATCAAATTTGATAGGTCCACGGAATGTCCCCGCTGCTGTTCATCCTTTGATGATCAGCAACATAAGAAAGTGAGGGACCATTGCCATCTCAGTGGTAAATTTAGGTCTGCCTTATGCAGTAAATGCAATATGAAACTTAGGCTCAAACGGCGAACACTCCCCGTCATCTTCCATAACTTTAAATGTTATGATGCTCACATCATCATTCGCCATGGATTCGGTAAAATGAAATCCTGGTCATCTAAAGTGATTGCACAAAGTAAGGAAAAATTTATGTGCATCACTGCTAAAGTCCAAGTCGATAAGACGAAGGAGGGGAAGCCTGTCTTCTATGACATAAAGTTTCTAGACAGTTTCCAGTTTATGTCTTCTTCCTTAGCCGCATTGGCTAATAATTTGGAAACACTTCCCCTCACTCAACATTTAAAGAAAGACTATCCCAACATAAGTGACAGTCTGATACGACGGAAAGGGGTGTTTCCTTATGGTTATTTTAGTTCAATGGATACATTGAAGGAGACATCCCTTCCGTCCATCGATAAATTTAAAAATGATTTGACGGGTGAGGACTGCTCGCTGGATGATTATAGGCATGCGGAGCAAGCATGGTTAGAATTTAGGTGCCGCACTTTTGGTGACTACATGCTTGCCTACTTAAAATTAGACGTCTATCTGTTGGCTGACGTGTTTGAGACTTTTAGGAAAGTCACATTAGAACAGGACGCCTTAGACCCCGTCCATTTTGTTAGTCTGCCGGGTCTGTCCTATCAGTCAGCCTTCAAGATGACGAAAGAGAGCATTCATTTACTGCAAGATGCAGAAATGTACACTTTATTTGAACGTGGTATTAGGGGTGGCTTAACATTTGTCAACAAACATGTTGTCAACAACACCCAAGACATAGGATCGACTACACATTTAATGTACATAGACCAAAACAATTTGTATGGGAGTGTACTCTCCAAGCCTTTGCCACAGTCTTACTTCCAATGGGTAGAGCCCCATGACATTGAACACTTCTCCAATCCAGCACACATCATGGCACTGGGAGATGAGGCCGACATAGGTTATTTATTTGAAGTCGACCTCATCTATCCAGACTGCATTAAGAATAGGACCGCTGATTTTCCTCTCGCACCCGAATCTGGCATAGTCAGTCCAGATATGTTCTCTCCCTTTATGGAAGAACACAATAAGCAGTAAGAGGCGGAAAATGACTTAAAGTATAAAGCCACTAGGAAGTTGTTGCTCACCCAATTGAACAAGCACCATTACATCGTGCACTATTCCATCCTCAAATTCTATCTAAGTATGGGGATGCAACTTGATAAAGTCCATCGCGCAACCCAGTTTAAGCAGAAGCCCTTTCTAAAACCGTATATAGAATTTAATAGCAAGAAACGGGCTGAATCCAAGAATCCTTTCGAAAAGGACTTCTTTAAATTTAAGAATAATGCCCTCTTTGGTAAAACCATGGAGGATGTAAGAAAGCGCATGGACTATCGCATCGTGACTGATCCGGAAACGAGTATCAAGTTATGTCGCTCGCCGTTGTTTTGCCACCATGATGTCATTTCCGAAGACATCACTGGTTTTAAAATGTTAAAATCTAAAGTAGAACTTTGTAAGCCCATTTATGTCGGTCAAGCTGTCTTGGATCACTCCAAGTTAGAAATGTACAAGTTATTTTACCACGCTTTTAAGACATGTCCACTTCTCCAACGTGTGGAATTAGTAGGAGGTGATACAGACAGCTTCTTCCTAGCTTTGACAACTACGAGCCAAGTCAAGCAGGAAGACATTTTAAAATATTTAGCACCCAAGTTTGATAGTTCCAACTATCCCACTGACCATCCGCTTTACTCTACCTCAAATAAAGCGAAGCTTGGCTGCTTCAAGGATGAGTGTGCCGGCAAACAGATAGAGGAGATGGTCTTGCTTCGCCCCAAGATGTACTCCATGAAGCTAAAATCCTCAGAGCTTTCTATAAAACGGGCGAAAGGTATCTCGAAGTCAATCGTTAGAAAAATGACACATATGGACTATCAAGATGCCTTAGATTCACTTAAAATTAAAAAAGTAGAAATGACCATTTTAAAATCTCAGTCGCATCAAGTCAGAACAACGACGTTTAGGAAACGAGGTCTCTAAGCTTGTGAAGACAAGCGATGCTGGATGAGTCCTAATCACTCATTACCGTACGGCCATCCAGACACTCATCTACCTCCACCCAAGAGACAGAAACTTTCTCCTCCTCCGTCCGGCGATGTCTGATGATGAATGCTTCCTCTCTGTTGTGGTTGATGTTTTGCTTTTTACTCCATGGAGTTTTCTAAGGGATGTTGTGAGTGAGTGCCTTGGAACATGCGTCCAACTCCTGATCACTTCATCTCATGACTTACATATCAACTGCTTTTTCCTGACGTTGTTTTCTCCCTACACATGAGTGACTTTGTTTTCTCCCTGCATATCAGTGACTTTGTTTTCTCCGGTGATGTGAGCCATAAAAACTTTGTTTTCTACTACCATCAGTATTAACTGCATGTGGCTGTGATGAACATCGGTTGTGTTGATGAATAACATATCATGTACATACTGTGTTGTTTTCCTTTTGACATAAAGATGGGATTCTCACTCTAGACAGAAGTAAAAGTTTTAATCATTTTGTAAGATGGGTAGGGTTAGAAATAAAGTTGTTGATTGTAAGTTAGAAATAAAGTAATATCCATGTCAGAGTTTGTAAGTTAACATCCTCACCAGCGAATGTGACATCATGGCAATTTCTTCGACTTAGGAAACATCAACCACTTTGCTGACTCATGTCTATAAATACCTCTGACTCATGAGGTTGCAAGGCGTCAGTCATACGAATCTAATTAGTCTTGTTCAACCTTTTCACCGACATGTGTGGGCGTTATTTATCAGACAAAGCGATGGCCACTCACGTCAGACAGCTTGACCTTTTCACCGACAAGTGTGTGGACGATAGTTCATTGCGATGACTCATTCAAAACGCATCATGTGATTAACACGATTCTATTAACTGTGACTCATACAGATAACGCATTAAAGATTTAACAATGTCAGCTACTTTACTGATATCACGTAAACCAGTCATGATACAATGTCCGTTGTGAAACACTGCAATATGTACAGGATGCCACTTCCGAATCAGAGCAGCAGGAAAGAGTTCAGTTTCATAAAATATACAATGATTACTGGTTTTAATGTTGGCTAGATTCACTAACATCTTCAATTGAACAGACACTACTATATTCTTCAATGTCAGGGGACTCAGGCGGAGATGAGGCATGAGTGTTCGCATTTTCTTGACGACTTCGTACCACATGGACTGCATCACGAAATGAGAAAGGTTTCCTAGGACTTGGATTTTGCCGCAGCGAAAGATTTGAAGATTTCGACCGTTGCTCATGCGAATGACCAACATTTGCGGACGACCGCGATGATAGAATGAATCGGGAAGATGGGTATGCAACTGTTCTAAATCGATGTCTCTTCTGAGATTCATTTCGCGCATGGCGTTGATGATGCGGATGGGGAGCATGACTCACAAATGACATGAGGGTGGAGTGAACTTCCCTTTTATACTTTTCCCATGAGGGTTTTGGAATTACAATGTAGCAGTGATCATTATGTAGAATCATCTCTTGAATGCGAATAAATACAATGCCGTCTCCTACGTTAATGACACGGCAAGAGTGGGATAGGATAGCGCGATGCAACCTTCGTAGATGAAAGCGTTCTAGAGTTATCTGAAGTTGACGTTTCGTATCATGAAATGTAACACACTGACTTTTCCATGATACATGGAGACATGCTGATAATTTCCACATGATTAAAACTTGAGTGAAGAAGGGTATGCCTAAGAAAGAAGGAGAGAGAGAGTCATGTTCATGTGTGGCATGGTGAGTGTACATTTTCTTTCTTGATACGGTGGCCGTTAGGCCGTGGTCTCATAAAGACCGATGGTGCGTTCTCAGTGTGTGGAGAGTGTTACTGTAGTTGATCATCATCATCAACATGGACATCATTTTTAAAGGTGATGGAGACAAGATAGGGATTCAACGTAAACAACCTTCCGTCCCTGCGCGGACCCATGTAGATGGTTTGAATTTTAATTTCGAAGGAGTAGAATCCTTTTCCCAATATGGGGAGTGGTTTGCAATTGAGTAAGTCGAATTCGCTGCCCTCCTTTTCATGGATGATGAGACAGTGTCTATCCATATGCACATACATGTATCGTCTTTCCATGATGGGAACTTGTGGCCGCTTCCCATTGTGTCGAACAATTTCTTTGGGAATGGTGAGATTTTCTTTCAGGAATGTTTCAAGAGTATTGAATTGTAACCGTGTCCAATAGTCTAATGGCACACACACGGCCACTCCATGCTTTGTTGACATAATCTTTAGATAATCTATCCGTTGACTTGGAGTTTTTATGGTTACGGCTTCTCCATGATGAGTTATCTTTTGATTGAAAGCATTTTTACCCGATGCTAAAGTAAGGGAGTTCAGTGTACTCAGTGCGAGAGCAGAGGCGTTGATGGCTTCGAGCAACTGCATGGCTAGCGCAAGGACGAAAATGATTGCCATGCGCTCAGTCGTCCGTTTTATAAGCAGACCTAGCTCCAATCACATGCGTTCCCTTTTCTCGTTTTCCCTGTCTTTGTTATGTGACAAAGAGTTATCGCACGTGAACTTTTGACTGCGTGGGTGGAAACCTTCCCTCTTACAAAGTCGTTCTAGTCCTCACAAAGACTTGAGTGACACGCCCCCTTTCTCGAACAAAGACGCATTCATTTATCTAACAAAGAGCCCGATAGTAATGCACAAAGCGCAATGACTCATGTTGTGACACGCCCCTTTTCTCGAACAAAGACGCATTCATTTATCTAACAACCCGATAGTAATACACAAAGCGCAATGACTCATGTTGCTCTATACACCATTACAAAATACTCAGTGAAAAGAAATCTTTATTGCATCTACACAATGTGTCGCGCATCAAACAAAGTCGTGGATGTAAACACACTCAATTGAATCATGATATGTTTAACAACGTATGCATTTCCTTCCAACGTCTCTGCTATTCTCCCCATAATGTTCTCCATATGACGACCATAAAATTGATCACTAAGAGTAATCCATTCTGTGCAATAAGATCCAAAACGAAGTGGTTTTTGGAAATCTTTCAACTCTATATAAGCAATGAGTCTACCCTTTACATCTTGAGGTTGTAAACTCTTCATCAATCTTTTGAAGAGAGGAAGGCTTTCAGTGAGCACTACTTTCATATCATTCGTCTTCATTTTAAATGTAAGTTTCCAATCTTGTAAAAATCCATCGAATCCTTGTTTATCAAGTGTCAAATGACACATGTGGTTACTTAAGGTACGATGCGCCATCATAAACGAAGTAACTATAGATTTCACATTGCTTCAATGACTTCCACTATGAATAAAACAGAAATAACAATCATGTTCTACTGTAAGTTTATTCAACACCAGACAAAATTTACAAGTACAGAATACACTTCATAAAATGATCATCATTCAGTCACAAGGAGTAAAAACATGTTTTACATAGACCCATGCTGTTGACAATAATATATATACAGTTCATAAACGTCATAGAGACTACAATGCCAGCGTGAAGAGGGGATTTTGTCAATGTAGGTAGCTTTATTTCTAGTATTACAATGGGATGGTGGTCTGTAAAGGTGATGTCTCTCACCGAAACATATTGCCATGTCAAAAATCATTTCATCTCTAAACTTCTTTTGATCACAATACATATGATAGTCTTGTCTTACACGATCTACCCAACATGGTAAATATAAATTATCAATGTGCAACTGAAGTGTTGTTGCTTCTCGTTCAGAATCATTTCCTAATATTTTAACAATATGAAAACCTGACAGCCACCGTTTGAAATCACTTATCAAATACGTTTCATTTACAAATCCAATATGAATCAAAATAGAAGGATCAAGTCCATGCACATGACGTCGTGACCATTCGTCTTTGTGTGGAGGACAGTAGGCAAATCTATGATATACACTAACAACAGTTTGATCACTTTCTCTCATTGCAATAGCACTCAATTCCTGCATGGGTGTTCCCTCACTGTCTATGAAGATGACAACCTACAATATCAAAAAGACTTCATTACAAAATAATACATTGAGCAGGAACTTTACAAGGATGTCTGTCCTTTACATAACAAAAGATACATACAACATGATGACAATGTTTTATTTGAACATAGCGCGCAAGACCGCGTTTTCCACATTCACTACATACTAACTGATTACAATACTTAAGATTTCTCTTTGGTGGTAGCACCATCTTTCTTTGATGTGCGACGACGTTTAGGTTTAGTGACAGGTTCTTGACACTCTTTGACAAAAGAATCAATGACTTTCTCAATGTGATCAAGTCCTGTTAACTCAGGTTGATGATGAATTTGAGCAATGCGCAAATTGAGAGAAATCAAATTCCCGTCAGATTGATGAGGTCCCACATAAACAGCAGGTAACTCAATATGAAATGAATAAAAGCCTGCACCTAACGATGACAATTCTGTTTCAACTGATTGTTCAACTGTCACGCCTGAAGTGACTTTACAATACTTGCTTTGTAAAATATAGCAGCGAGTGCCGCGATACAATGGTTTATAATAAGAAGTTTTCTTTTCTGGCCACAACTGTAATAGTTCAGTAGGAATAAGAGCCTTTTCCCTCACAAAGTCTTCTAAAATGTCAAGCTGCTGTCGCAACCAATTATCAATAGGGATACTCAGGATTTGACCGCAACGATTTACTTGCGTATCCACTTTTGGTAAGTGTACCGCCGGCGCTTGAAGATAGAGTCGAACACCGTTGTAGCGCACTTGTTGTTTGTAGGTAGGATAGCCGTGAATTACCTTTTCAATTTTCAGATTCCACAGCTCGAGATGTTGAGGATTCAGTGATGCAGCAGTTGGAGTAGGATTCATGGCCATGGCAGTCTGTAACGAAAGAATACCACTAAGTACATTCATGATCATCAGAGAAAAGAAAATTGTTAGCTTAGCAGTGACATATGAGGTGGCCCTTAAGAGGACCTTTTGGAGCGTTCACAGGATTTAAAGCTTATCACCAAAGTCTAAGTCTTCGTCATCGTCCAGTAAATTAAATGTCTTGGGCTTAGGACCCGAATTGAGTTTCAATTCCCTAAAAGACTTAAAGGTAACGCGTCTAGGTGGTGGAGGCGGTGGCGGCAATGGTTCAACAAAATAAGCTTGTACAATCATCGGCCACACACTCTCCTGCGTCTCTCTTCTAAAATGCTGGTAAGGTTTAGGCCAGACAGTCATGACACTCACTTGTAAATTTGCAAAACAGGATTGATCAGACAAAGTTGAGAGGGGAGAATGGCTTCAGCAAGTCACACACGCTTTCCAAGTCAAGAGAATGAAATGAAGAGAAAATGGGGAGACGTCTGCTTTTATAATCTCCTGCGAATCCACATTTGACACTATGTGAGCCAATCAGAGACCTCCGTTTCTCCCTGACTTCGTTGCGGCAGGGAAAAGGAGGCACGCGGACGTCTGACTCATGAATGCTTTTCCCAAATCTTGTAGTCGAATCTAGTTTAACACATTGAGTTGAATATGAATGTGTTTTATGCGACATAAGAGCAAGTTGGATACATGCTCATGAAATGAATCTAGTCGAGATGCAATTTTTGTCATGTGTCGCTGATAGAAATCTTTGGGATCATGTATCGTCTCTGCAGAATAGGATGCAAAATGAAACACTACACGTTCACCTGCATGTTCGTCAGTCACTTTCTCAAATTCAATCTCTGCAACTAATCGTCCTTTCACATCTTTATTCATCAAACTGTCCATGAGCTGTTGGAAAACGAAGTAACCTTTAGCGATAGCAAATTCTAAGTCTGCCTTTTCATGATGAAAGGAGATGATGTAGTCCCTAATCACACCACGAACACTTTGTCGATGAAAACGTAGTGAACAAAATTCATTCGTAAACTTTACTGCTTCTGTCATCTTTCTTCCTTTCACTTCAGAGACATAGCATGAATGACATTCAGGTGCAACATGGCACGCTGATGCCAAATCTGGTCTCTGTTTTTCCGTCCGACGCTTGCTTCACCCGCTAGAGCGATTTTCATAAACATTCTAACTCTGTCGTTTTTTCACCGAAACTTCATCGACCCAACTTTTGACGACAAACACGATGGGATGGGTCTCAGAACTCCATTCCAACATTTTGAATTTTTTTTTTCACGAAAAAAATCCGAAGTGTCGAGACCACCGTAGTGAAACATTTTCGAAAAAATTTTTTGGACGAATTTCAACCTGAAACCTTGATAGAAGTTTGTTTCACATGATTCTGAACAACTTTGGTTTTTTCGACCAATTTAGTCAGTTGAGTCGTTGGGGGGGGGGGGAGGGCGGTTTTCTCCTCACGGACCCATTCCTCCCAACACATCCTTGGCGACTTCCTTCCAGAGGGGGGGCTGAGTCAGCATGATGACTCATCGATGACTCATCACTGCACCGCACCGGGCTTGCGTCTGGGATTGGATTACTACTAGTGTAGTTTATATTATAAACTCGCCATCTAAGTGGAATCACTGGACGGCAAAGCAACCCTTCCGAGGCCATTTATGGGCATTCAGAGAAAGGAACTCTAAAGTTAGCATGTTCTCCCTCTTTCAGAGTTTCAAACAATTTCAAGTCCTGAGGTGCTGGTTCTGGTTCCTGTGACCACGAAAACGCTGTAACCGGAGGATCCAAAGACATTGAAAGATGTCTTTCGAATCATTAAGTGATGCAAGTGTTGGTAACAGCCAGAGTACCGTCCCAGCTAGTTTTGCAGGTCATTTTTAAGAGCAGTTTTTAGAAAATTGATGGTTTTCATTCAGAGTAGCATTCATTATTGATACAATGTTTCTGTATCATATTTACATGACATTTACAGACTGAATCTTCACAGCGACTTATATTGAAATTATATGAATTAAAGGGACTCTAGCATTTGAACAAAATACAAATATAATTTAAATTTCTGGATGATCTCTGGGCTTACCTAATATTTTCCAAGCTTTTAAAAAACACAGATTAGCACATCAACGAGGCTTTTTTCGGATCAGTTGATAAAAATTGAATAAATTTAATTACTTCCGAGAATTTCGACAAAAATGAATCACACATAGTCATTTATTTGGATATGTATTCTGTGAATTTAGAGAATCAACAAATCAATAGTCAAAATCGTTGTGATAATGCAATTTTGGCATTATTTTCATGTGGTAGCAATCGTTTATATGGATGCCTTGTTGTTGCCACTTAGTGTATAGCTGCAGCAGAATATAACTGACTATGACTTGAGATTCATGGACCCTGGCATTAGTATAAAATTGAAATTGTAAAATTAACCTTTGCAACAAGTCATAAGCAATTTCACGTGTATTACACGTGCAAAAGTGGTGCATTTCTACACGTGTATTCACATGCAAAGATTACACGAGTAAAAGTAGTGCATTTTCATTTACACCAAAAATGCACGTGTATTACACGTGTACGGGTTGACTGGAACTTGTCAAGTTATGACTAAGCTTCAGACTTATATTCGCTAAAAATGTGAAAGATATACATTAATTTTCTTGAAATATTGGATTAAATATTCAATTTACCGCTTAAAAATTCGCATAAAATATTCGACAAAAATAGGGAAAATCCAATCGTTTTTGAACAGAAGCTGTATATATAATGAATCAAAACAAATCACAGTGGATTCATATGCGCAAATAAATGAATTTTAATGTTTTCTTCAGTTAGTCGCCTTCGCATGTCTGTAAGAATGCGCTTGTACTTTGAAAAGCTTCGTTCCACTTCAGCCGAATTCAGTGGTGCTTTGAGCAAAAGACCATTGAGCAAACGCCATGATCTGGTGTCAACAGTTCTGTCAAGTCTGTGTTTTTGGCAAGAACGTTGTCTAACTTAGCCTTAACATCAGGCTAGAACTCGGTGGATGCTTCAGTATTTTGATGATCAAGTCTGAGTTATTCGTTCGACGCGCTTCACACTGTTGTATCAACTCAACTAAACACATATACTTACTTGCAATTGTAGCAAGCGACGTCAAAACGGATGAGGTTTCGACAATCGTTTTAAGGAGACTGACTGTACAGTGTAATAATTAAACTACGAATAGGCCCCTATGTAATATTCAAAAATATTTGCTATAAATATTCGATTAAATGAATAATATTCGATTAAATATTCTAAAATGCATTTATGCGATATCCGAAACTTAGTTATGACTAATTAATCTTTCTAGACAGCGGCGGTTAATGCGGAGCTGTTATTGGTCGAAAAGTGATGAATAACACATTGAGACAATTTATGGAAAATTTCTACTGGAGAGTCTTCCGTCATAGATTTTCAATTCGATTTTATGCTGATATAGCGTCTATATTTTACGAATTATTCTAATAATCACCATGATGCCAAATAATAAATGTGATATCAGCCATTTTAGTCTGAAAAGTCTTAACCCTAAAGATACAAAGGTGCTTTGTACTCTTAATCACCACTAATAAAACTATTTTCTACCAATAATCATCAAGTGGATATAAAGGGGTCATATATAATGTTAAACAAACATTATATTTTTCAAAAAATGACAAAAATATCGCTATGAAGTTCATCTACAGCGTCAGATCAAAAATGGACTTTCATGCGCAGATGACGCACTTTTTCACAGAAGTAGAGTGCTTAGCACATACTGACTGATTGCAACTGATGCACAAGTCCTTCGTGCGGTTGCAGGCCCTTGACTTCTTCCCTTCGTCTCTGCACCTTGCACAACGACCTCTTTCCCGGAATTGATCTTCTGTCGACTCGCGGTCTCCTCGAGGGTTGGGCGTGCCTGTCAGTCGAGCCAGGCTGTCTACAATTGGCCTTGTCAGAACAATTGGGTCGTTCAGTCGCAGTCTCATGCTTGGCATTGCAAGTTGAGTTGCAAGCTCGATCAAAACTCCCTTCTCACCGTTCTCGAAGTAACTCTTCCGTTTCTGCACCATTCAGGGTGGAGTTCAGTGAAGATTGTCTGGGAATTCACTCCGGTGACATCCAAGATGTTATGGAAGTGCACAGTTGGCCAGCGATGAACTTTGCATCGTGTGGAAAATCTCTTGCACATTTGATCAACGACATCAACACCTGCCTTGGTGGAGTTGTAAGTTATCACCTTGTCTCATCGAAATGTAGGCCTGCCATTTCTCAGCTTATTGCGGTTAAAACTTTGTTGAAACATAAAATTATCCTAATCATGCAAAGGGTGGCCAAATTGACCACCCTCATTTTTCAACTTTTCATATCTTTGTCGTTGATTTTCAAAACCTCAATTTCAATTGATCGTTATGAAATTTGGTATAAATGTTCACTTGTGAGGCAGAAACAAAGTCAAGAAGTGTCAACAAGATAGCAATCAATATGGATGAGAAAACATTAAAAAAAAAACAAAAGTGTGGTCGAATTTACCACCCCTTTGTATCTTAAGGGTTAACTGAAGAAGATCGATGCTTCTAAAACCAACAATGAATTTCACTGAATTCTCTATCCTCGATCATAGAAATCTGCGACACGTGGTCTTCATACGATAGACGTTTTGATTATAGACTATCTTATAGACTAGTCCAACTAATCCTAGCAAATAAGAACATTGATGAGAGACGGGTCGTATGTTCGAAATTTCTGGGAATTGAAAAAAATGCAATCCTCTTGTTTGGCAAATTTGACGATGCCACAGGGCATACTAAAAATATGAATGCATGAAATATCACACATGCTGCATTGTCGGCACTGGACTACCCAGTGCGAATAAATGGCCAAAATTTACGGGACACAACGTTTAGGAATGAATGATCATACGTGTATGATGACAATGGCAAGAACAGGGTATCTTATGAAAAATCGCAGGGAATAGAGCCATGCAACCTCGGTGGTCAGTCCACTTCATTCATATCATTTCAAAATAATTGGCCACATTTAGAGGATTATAAGAGAAAACGAGCTTGTAAAAGAACAATAATTGAGATTCCACCGAAGAACGTGACACCGGGGTCATTTAGAAGCTTTTGCTGCAGTGAATGGAAACTGTGTCTTCTAATAAACGCAGTTATGCTTATCCGCGTTACTTTTCAATATAAATTTAACAACGTCTGTCAACATAATGATATCCCGAAAGATTCTGTGTGCATGCTGTAATGTTTCTCAAACCCATTAGCGAACCATTTTTCGTACTTGTTTAAGTCGCGGTCTTCCTGGCCTATAGCAGTCCAGCACTGATTCAGCATCATGAAATGTCTCAGCTGAAAAAAACATTGTATTACCAAGCAGGCAGCTGTCAGGAGCACGGAGAGCATCATACAGCCAGTGAGAGCTCTACAAGACACGAGCGAATACCAAGACGTGGATGAGATGAATATTTTTCCAATTCAGCAATTGTGTTTAGATAAAAATGACTCGATCATGCAAAAAGTTTTAAATACAGTGTACATCAGTTTGCAATGTTTCTTAACAACTGTTCACTTCATCTAACGAGCATATCTATTGCAGCATCTTTCAGTCGAATATTTATTTACCTTATTTGAAATGCAGAAGATTCATTCACAATAATTTTGGATGAAAAGACCTTTGTGCTGGTACATAAGTGTTCTATTGAAATTCATGCATGCGTTCAATTGAAATATATTGTTTGCATTGCATAAGATAATGACGGTGTATAATGGGTCTAATGGAAGATGCTTTTAATGATGCAAAGTGTCCGCATATCTCCGTGCAACATTCTCGAACTGCACAAAATTCTCACATTAAACTCACATTATTCTGCATTCCACTTTCTCAAGATTAGTAAGATAGATTCCTGACTTTGCATTTCATTTTATTTTTATTGTCATTAATTCTTCATTGCATTTTAATTTAGTGTTTTCTATTTCCATTGATATTGATAATGCTAATATGATGGGTAAAAATTCTTCCGTCATGAGTGCGTGATTATGATAAGTAAAAGTTTATTACTGGTCATGCCGAAGAATTTAAATCACTAGTTATTTGTCACTTGTTAGTTATCATAGCGCATGATCAGTGACCGAAGAATTGCCCCCGGATCACACAGCAAAGAGACACAGACGATGTCAAGTTCTACAAAGAAGTTTGTGAACGTTTTTTCATGCGCCTTTTTTAATAATGATCGGAGGAACCAACATTATCGAGAAAACTTTTGCGCAGTGATCTGAATTCTTCGAATCTGAAGGAATCGTGGCGATGGGAGCATTTTGAAAGAATTCACAGCTATCAGCAAGCGACGCACGACTATTTTTTCCTATCTGTGCAATGTATTAAAAATTTCTTTTTGCCCACTTATTAAGTTCCTGGTCATCAAAATTGAAGGAAGGAAAAAAGATTGAAGGCTAGGAAAAAAATTAGTGATGTCGTGAGGTTATCACAAAATCATGACTCCTTTGGTTGGAAGTGCTCAACACTATTCAGTTTTTTTAATAGATTCACTTTTATTCAGTAGTTCTTGTTCAAACTTCTTCAACATCTTTCTCACTTCCGCTAAAGAACACAAGTACAATGTACGAGTATAGTGGACAAATGCTCAAAACAAAGCAATTAGCGAAGGCATGCCTTTGTTCTCTCACAGTGACTACCGACTGCTTGCCTTGATTGCATTTGTACTTTAGCGGAAAGGAAAGAAAATGCTACAGAAGTTTGAAAAAGAACCACGGAACTTTTTTGAATGAAACTTATACATGAATTAATACCTACTTTGAAAGAATCATTAACCCTTCAACGGCTGAACCCGAGTTAACTCCCACCTAGCGTTATCAACAGTTGACTGGTGAAGGTGACAATGGATTACATCACGAAACTGAGCCCGAGTTAACTCGTATCGGGAGGACAGGTAGCTATCACTGACAGATCATTTTTTCCCTTCCACTATTCACGAATACCGAGTTAACCCTTTCAGAGACAGAGAGAGAGAGAGAGAGAGAGAGAGAGAGACAGAGACAGAGACAGAGAGAGAGAGAGAGACAGAGAGAGAGAATTGCCTGAATTGGTTCGGTGATATTGTCCTGCTGTCTCGATACGAGTTAACTCGGGCTCAGTGAAATTCGGTAGGTATTTGAATCAAGCACCGCCCGCAGCCATAGGGTTAAATTTGCATGTCTCAACCGGCGGCCAATAGCCAGAATGCGAAGTTTGTATAAACAATATTATATTAATTTGATTCAGCTTTCCAAAACCCTACCCATTTAAACCCATTCAACACTTTGCCGAGGGAATTAGACATTATTGTAAAAAAGCAGTGTCTGGATCATAGTAGAATACTGCGTCAGAGTCAGTGTCAGACAATCCTGAAATGGACGCCGCAAGCGTCAGCGTCAATTTTATGTGTTTATACAGATTGTTTCATAAAAAATGGATCACCCTTTACATCGCCTTAACTTCAACTTTGTCTAACTCCGCCAAACTTGAACGAATTTCTCTGAAATTTGGAAGATATGTCAGTTGTGCTTACTAATATCATTGTTGGAAATTTCAAGCATGAATATTGAGTTGTTTTCCTGTTATAGATAAAAAAGTAGTAGATAATTTGATCTTCATTTAGCAATGTTACACAAAATCATACCTCACTCTTATAAAATTACATTTGTTTCCTTTGTTATGTAATATGTTGTTCTACAAGCCAAAAGCTATCAAACAAAACAAAAATAAAGAAAATCGGTCAATCAGAGCCAGTATAGCACCATTATTCATCAACAATAATGTCACTGCTACATGTGATTAACTGGACTTCATGTTCCATAGCTTCCTGACTTCGTTGCGGTGGTGTTGGCAGCACTCCTGATTGCTTTCAGCTAGAAATCTATCTCTTACCGGTTGAAAACAATACAAAGCACAAATGAACAATAACAAGATCGCATTCACAAAAGGCAAAGTGTCAGCCTTGCTAGAACTAGGCTTTTCTTTGCGAGCTACAAGCAAGCGACTAAATGTCCCTTACACAAATGTGCATCGATGGCATAATGATGATTTTCGACTCTGTCGTAAAGAGGGCTCTGGCCGTCCACGCAAAACATCCAAACGTAGAGACCGCCTAATTTTGAGATTTGTTAAAGTTGATCCAAGTCTCTCGTTAACTGAGATGGCTGCACTAGACTCGTCTATTTCTAAGTCCACTATTCGTAGAAGACTTATTGAGTCGAATTTCAAGAGCTGTAAGAGGCCCTCTCAGATCGAATTATCAGATCAGCATACAAAAAGACGTCTCAGATTGGCAATGAGTCATTGTCACTGGCGAAATCAATGGGATCGGGTTGTCTGGTCTGATGAGGCATCAGTCCGTCTGAAGGATAGTGATGGTCGATTGAGATTATGGATAAAATCTGATCAGGAAATTCCGAGACATTTACATCGTCCCCGGGTACAAGGTGGTGCGACTCTACTGATTTGGGCTGGCATTTGGACCAATGGCCGCTCTGAACTTCACATACAGCAAGGAACCATGAATTTTGAACGCTATGTGAATGTTTTACGAATGAACATTGGCCAAATGACAGATCAACTTGGTGATCCATCGACTTGGTTATTTATGGATGATAATGCTACGTGTCACAGGAGTAGTAGAGTCAACTTATGCAAGTCTCAATTAGGGCTTAGGACATTATCTTGGCCAGCTCGTTCTCCTGATCTGAATCCCATGGAAAATATCTGGAGTATTCTAAAACGTAACGTTCGTCGTTCATTTTCTGTATCATACTTATGTTTTATTTAGTCAAATTTTAGGATGATCCACTTTTTATGAAACAGACTG